>VWYP01011498.1:0-216518 GCA_013400435.1 Pycnonotus jocosus
TAAATATATAAATATATAATAATTAATAATAAACAATTAATTAATAATATTTAATTGTGTGTCGAGGAAATATGTAAGAGTTACAGTAGCAAGTTTAACAATTATTTTTACAATAATCTGTGGATTTCAATCTATTTGTCATTCCCCATTCTGTAATCAGCAGAACCCAATCATTTTTATCAGAACTTTGAGTACTACAGTACACCATCAAGACTGGAGAAAAATGGGGATATAAAAGTAATCTCTGCAACAGGTAGGGGTGTTTACATATAGATAGCATGTTTAGTTTGATAAATGCTTCTCCATGTAGTCAGATAGTTTTCTAAATATCTGATATCAAGAAAACACAGAAGGTGCCAAGTTCCATTTCTGTTTTCTAGATAGATCAAAATGAACTGAATTTATAAATGCCACTGGTGTGCCACTCATTTACTGACATTAAATTCTGAAAATTGTGAAGAAGGACAGCAAAAGAGAGGCTATTTCATTTTAACAGAGAAGTGACAGTTCTGTGAACTTTCTTTGTCATTTCTCATATGAGCTTGTCAAGCAGCATGAGTGAAAATGACACTTGGAAAAAGAGGCCAACATGGTGATTTAGCAACAAATTGTTGTTTTCTGTATTTCCCAGATGACTTTCTAGAAAAAAAGGGAACCCTGAAAGTCAAAAAATTTTGAATACAAAATAGAACTGAGAAAAACTGTCTTACAAATTAACTGTATTGGTTTATCCTGCCAAAAAAACCCCAAAGGGCGGGGGGTTGGGGGTAGATTTCTTTTTTTGTTTTCTTTGCATCTGTGCGATAACCTCAATTAAATAGGAAAATATATAGGCTATTCCTCTGAAAGAAAACCTATAAATATGTAGATATAAGTTAGCATGATACCAAACCCCAGACACCTGAATTTATCATTGCATTTTTGCAATTTTTTTCTGTTACAGTTTAATATTGTTCTGCATAAGGAAAATTAAAAAAAAAAAAAAAGAAAAAAAGAAAAAAAAGAAAAAGACTACACCAAATATCAGGTAGAACATATGAAAGAGTATTTCAAGGTTGTTTTCCAAGCACAGTGTTGAGAAATGTCATGCAAGCTCTGTGGGCAGATACAGCACAGTGTTTGATTCCTGGTAAATCCCAGCCTGACACCTCTCCCAGTCCTCATCCCAGTCATCCTGGCAGGGATGGAGCAGCTGAAGCCCAGGAGGGAACTCACCCTGAGCAGCCACTGGTCCCCAGATTCCTGCCAGCTTTAGCAATGTGACATTGCCACAGGGCAGGGGAGGATTCACAGGTGCAGCCCTGCATGCCCAGGGCCAGCCCCAGGGGCACCGAGGACAAGGAGCCAGTGAAGAGCTGCTCTGCCCTGCTGGATGATGCCCAGACCCTCACCCTGCCCTGTAATGAGAGCTCTCCCTCCAGCTCTGACTGTTCCCCTCACCTTGCTGCCATAAAGGTACAAAACCCAGTAGAAAACCGGGCACATCTTTTTTATTTTTTTTCCTTTTTCTTTTTTTTTTTTGACTGAAGCCCCATAGGTTATCTTCTCCATTTCCAATAAAGAATTAATTGAAGTATCTATTTAAAATATCATGACCTGCCAGTACAGGCTAAAGCTGAAAAATCGTATTAACAGACTTTTCAAGCTAAGTCTTATTTTTCATGGCTCATTAGCTTTGGTGTAGTCTGCTCCAGGCTGAAATTTTACAAGATTCCAGTTCTAAAGTGTTTTCTTTAAGAACTGATAACTAAAAATGATGGCAAGTTCAATGGTATATAAAAATAAATAAGTTATTAGCGTTAGACAGTTCTAATTTACAGGGCTTGAAAATATCAGATAAGGAAAAGGTGGCAGACAGTAATCAGTGCTAATTACCTTCCAGCTCTGTTCTGGATACATTTGCAGGAGCTGTGAATGAAGTGGTGCTCTTCAATGTGTAAGAAATAGACTAGAGTTATTTTGTAAAAACTTCAATAAGAATGTCTTTGTCAAAGGTAAAGGGTACTCAGATTTCAAGCAGAGAATTGTCTTAACAGCCAGGAAAATATCCTTTCCCAGCACTGTGCAAGAAAAGAAGGGAGAAGAATCTCTGGCAAGCTTTGCTCATTCCTTTGCCAGCTCCTGGGAGGAAACAGGGTGTTCACAGCCTGCCCAGTTCCCCACCCTGCCCAGAGAGGGTCTCCTCCTTCTCCTTCTCCTTCTCCTTCTCCTTCTCCTTCTCCTTCTCCTTCTCCTTCTCCTTCTCCTTCTCCTTCTCCTTCTCCTTCTCCTTCTCCCCCCGGGCAGCATGGCCAGGGCAGAGCTCAGGGCTCTGAGTGAGCCTCACCTGCTCCCACTGCCCAACTCCCCAGGGCAAAGCCAGGCTGGGAATTGGCAGCCCCAGGGGCAGAAATAATTCCCCAGTCTGAGCTCCATGGCTTGTCCCAGCTCCTCACTCAGAGGCAGACCAAAAGAACTTTCTTGTCATACAGAAGAAAATTAAATTTATTTAAATTATTAAAATGCAGACTCAGGGGTGCAGGACATCTCTAAATCATCCCTGCCCATTGTGGCTGCCCCTCCTGGATCTGATCAGATTATTTAATGCAGAGGGGATTTCTCCCACTCCCCCTCCCACCAAGGTGTGCAGTTGCTCCCCAAATAGCCCATCTCTCCTATAAAAACACAATTTAATATTTGTACGGCAGGAAAGGGTAAGTGGTGTTTGGCGCCACTTAAATTATTTGACACCACATACTGAGTGTGGCAATCTGCAGGGCTGGGAAGGGCTTAGGCTATGCAACAACTGTATGCAAGAATTCAACAAGAGTTGTTTCTGCCACCTCACTTTTGCCTTCCATTTCTCAGAGACTGAAGGAGCTTGGCCTTACATTTGCAGCCCAAAATATTAATAGTTAGGGTTTTTTGTACTCCCTTTCAAAAAAAAAAAATTGGAATTTGTCTTCTTGGAGGGAGTGGGGAACTAACTGCCTCAGTTAAAGAAAAAAAGGACCTTTAATTTTACACAAATGGGTCATGTTTCTATTGACAGTTGCTTTGGGAAAAAAAGCTTTGAAAGAAATGTTGCCAGATAATCCAAATCCAAGTTAATATTGTCTTATCAACATCAACTCTACTTTGTAAAGAAGGTACCCATTTCACAGGAATTGACTTTATTGGTGAAATAATGGGAGAAGGGATGTTCCAAAAAATAGATATATTTCAAATTTTTTAAATTTTTTTGTCCTAGGTTTGTATTTTGGAACTTGGCTTTATATTATACCATATATCATATGATTGAAACTGCTTCAAAGAAAGAAAAATGGTTTCAATATGTATGAAGAATTTCTTTCCATATGTCATGAAGGGAAAAAAAAAGTTTTGACAACTGTTTTCTCAGGAGAGATTTGTGTGTTCTGAGGTGCAGTAACATGTCACCAGCTAAGCTGGTGAACAGCAGCAGTCTGAAACAGCCAGTGAGGATGGCTGGTCCAAAAGACTTTTTTTTCTAAAAAAGCCAGCTGCAATGCCATTTTTCATTTAGCTGGTGACTGGCAGTCAACATTTCTCTCGGATTTGAATAAATATGCTTTATATAATGATTTCTTAGCATTTTGGTGTCCATTCTTCCTCTCTTCTCTAGCAATTCTAGGCTTTGTTATGTCCCTGACTGTGATGTTTGGGACGTGGTTTTGTTCCCTTCCGTTTTTAAAGATGACCTTCCTGGTAAATCTGCTTTCAAAGGTCCCTTGGCTCCATTTAAAATCCAGACCTTTAAACATGGTCTTTAATAGTAGTAAAATGTCCTCATAAATTCCAAGCTATGTATTTTCTATATTGTTTCTTTATGGTTCATTTAGTGTGACATTATATAAAAATTTTAAAGAGGCATTTCCTTCTCAATCACTTTTGAGTGAAGTGTCTGGAAAAATCACTCTTAAAACTTTCTGTTTGAGCCATTAATTAGCACACTTCTTTTTGTTAACTGCTGCTGTAGCTTTTGATTCACTGGCACCAGCACACTTCTGGTGTGATGGATGTGCTGTAAAGGCTTAGATAGATAGGCTGTTTGCTTGTCATAGTAAAATGAGATATGGCATTCACTTTCAAAATGAACTTTATGGGATAATACTTTATAGAAGTGATGATGTTGTCCTGGATACTGCAGCTTTGTAAGCAAATACAAATAATGCTCCATGTGTTTTATTGGCCTTTGTCAGTGTAACCTTTAAAAGAAAATTAAGACAAATTCAATGCAGTATTTTAAGATGAAAGGGGCATTAACATAATGGCATAAATAACAACCCAAGAATTTATGTAGGTATCTGTAAATAAAGAAACAAATGTTTCCTGAAAGTGTCTGCTGTGAGGAAGAATCAAAAAGTCTCATGGGAATAAAAGGAGCTACTGGAAATCAGAACCCCTTCAGATGGGGAGAAATTTAGTGGGTCTGGTTTTATTTTGACTCTTCTTCTAGAAAAAGAAAAATGTTTTAATATTGCCCAACATTTTTCTATGATGTATGTAACAAACTGCAGTGTGGGAAGCTTTTCACCTAATGGGAATTAATGACCAAGGGAAAAAACCAAACAGAAAAATAAGAGGGACATTTGTGGAGTTAGCACAGCACTGGTCATCATTGTCTTTCTTGCCCTTGAAACTGCTGAGGGATTAAAGGCAGTGAGGTGCTCACATGTCACTGTGATGAAAGGGCCAGAACAATATTCCAGAGAGGAAAAGCAGCCTGAGGAAAACAGAGAAAGCACAACTGGTTACTGCCCTTGGTTTGCTGGTGACCAGGAGCTCTAACACAGCAGTAAAGGGCAAGGCTTGGGCAATACCTGGTATTTGTCCAGCTTGAATGGAGCTGACAAGCAGTGCTGGGATGAAATCCACCCCCGGGTGGGGCTGTGCAGGGAGGCAGGAGCCTGAGTGCCAGTAGGGAGCCCCAGCCCCCAGCTGCACCCTGGCACAGGGGGCTCCTGCCCTGCCCAGAGAGCAGCAAGGAGACAAACAGCATCTACTGGGAGAACATGTCTCAGAGAATTAGCACGGACATTGATGAATCACACTGGCATTCAGACTGTGCTCAATGGGAGCTAAAACGTGAAAAAGTAATTTCATCCTGTAGTAGGTTTTTAAAATACCTGGAGGCAGATATTTCCCTGGGTCATGGCCCAGTCCTGTAACTTTCCTTCAGCAAACTCCTTCTCTTTTTGGTTCTTACAGCTGGTGCTCTTGTATAATAATAAAAATATTAATAGTAATAATAATAATAATAACGCTCTTACATTATAATAATACATTTAGGGTAAAGAGATCTGCCAGTTACAGTGATAGCACTAAGACTTAGTTATGTACAAATTGTGTGGTATTTTCTTTTGGTTGTTACAAATAGAATTAATGAAAGGCAAAAATGAAAAATGCTTTTTAAAGGTGGATGAATCCAGAAATTATAGCTAGCAAAAAAATGTTGTCAATTTACATTTTACAAAATTTGAGTGGGTTTTGTCAGGCAGAATTAAATGTAACTTTGCTGTGTTGCTGTGCATCATCTCAGGACAAAAAGTATTACACAATGCTTGCATTTAATGTATTCTACTTCTGTCAGTCAGTAAGTGATAGGATGTCCTATCTAATTAAATCCAGATTTCTGTGCATCTCTTCATTTACTTACTGTGCAATAAATGGAAGCTAGCATTAAAGTATTAAAATCAGATAAAATTGCATTTCATATTAACACAGTGTGTGGAAATGTATAATATAAAATATATCTTATGAAATGTAATCTCCTTTACATATTGCAAAGAGCTCTGATATTTATCAAGATATTTCCAGGGTATATGATGAGAGGAGAAAATGAGTGTGTTATCCTTTCTCTAGGGATAAGCTTGCTTCTTGCTGATCTCCCACACTGCTTCTTTGAATAAAACTGGTTCTTGTTTGATCTCTTTCTTCTTGTTTAAGGGAGGTTCATGTGTCATTCACGGGGGAGATGTAAATCCTCCGAGGCCAATGGAATTGTGCTGGGGACAAATGCAATGAGGATGAGGTCCTCAATATTTATGTGGATCTTCACTTTTCCATACCTGTATTACCTCTTTGTGACTAAGGATTTGCATTTGAAATCATAGTTCTGATTTTTATCAGAAACACTCAAATGTAGTCATCCTGGACTACACACATACACATTTGTAACTGAAACTCTTTAAAATCATCCCCTCCTTGTTCCTTTTGAAAGTATGTCTAATAAATCCTGTAAAAAAATCCATCTACACAACCTTGAGACAGGCGCTATTAAAATTAAGAAGGACTTTCAAATTTAGGAGACACTTTAGGATTAGAGCCTTATATTTTAATATCCAACATCAATGCTTCAAAGAAATTTATTCAAACTTGTGCACCAGCAATATGGCAGGTGGCAGGTGTCTTCCTGCATTGTTATCTGCTGGCTGGGGACCAAAACCTAAAAAATAATGCTGTAGAAATCTGAAAACTGAAATTAAAAATGAACTCGTGAAAACATGACAGGCATATTGCTTATATCTCTGGATATAACAGTTCATTTTTCAAAATTTTCATCAACCAAGCACTTAAAAATTTTCAAACTAATACAATTATCTGAGGAAAAACAAAATTGCAACTATTTCCACCCAGTGTTGTTTACCCTTGGAGAAGCAAAACTGTATGCCAAATGTGGAATGATTCCTTTCTTTAAATTCTGACTGGCAGGAAAAAAAATCTGCTCTCTGCAAAAATTATCTAATTTTGTAGCTGTCTCAAGGATATGTCTCCTTTTATCAGATGATGCCCTTTCTTCCTTGAGTGGAAAACTCACAGTGCTCCATAAACAGTCACTTTGCATTATGTAGATTATTCCCCAAGAAAAGTAAAGGAGTGGGCTTTTGACAATGATGGAAACAACGAAGCATGAAGACTTCAGAGAAGATCAAAGGTGCTCATTACTTTAGATGGTAGGAAACAGAGCTGTTAACAATAACACAGTATCTTTCTTGTTACTCTTACATACAGTATGAAATCCCATAATAGTTGCATCAGAAAATGCCTCATTTACTTTTCACGAATCAAATATTTAAAAGAAATTCTCATGCTTCATATCACATGTAATAGATGGACCCCTCCTCATTTATTGTATTATTTGATGTATTTTTTTATCACTTGAAAGGCTAATTCAGATTGCAGAGGTTTCATAAATATTTTACAGACTCAGTGTTGTGAATGATCAGAAATATCTCTCTCTGATTTGCTCTGGGCTTACAATCCAGCAATGCTCAAATTTAACCCAGCAGAGGAATAGAGTGTGGAAGCAAAACCCCAGTTGAATCATCTTCCATATTCCTGCATTTCTACACAGAGCTCTCTCATGACAGCTACAGGTGCCTCCCACATGTACAGAGCTGAGCACATCAGTGGGGCAAAGTAATTTCTTATTCATGTTTCGTCTCTGCTAAGACACAACTAAGAGAATCTAATTTAGGCAGATTTGTGTTTTAACCACTGACTAAGTTCAACTTAAAACTATTTTTGATGTTATTTATACTCTTGCTTTAAATTATAAAGGTCTGCAAATCTCCTAGTACATGGTTTAGCAGTTCTAATATTACTCTTTCCCTGCTCCATTTGAGGTTGAAGTATAACAATAATACAACACGTTTAATTAAATTTTTACTGCTTTTTTATGTCTGTTATGATTATGAGACTGGTGCTGTATTTAGACACTGAATTATTTTTATTTAGTAGCACATAAATAGTCTTTAAATTCTACCCACTATGGGCTTTTTCCTTGTATATCCTGCAAAAGACAAAGGGACCTGTGTATTTAAAATTTTGTGATGGAATATTCTGGGCAAAGCAGTGGATACATTAGCAAAAGACAGATAAAAATATCAAAAAAAATGTATTCAACATAAAAATATATAAAAATTTATCTTCAGCATAAATATATATGCATAAGAATATATCTTCAGCATCCACAGTGAGCAAAAAGTTGTACTGGAAAACCCACAGTACATACGGAAATCACTTTGTAATAGAATGGTTAGAGTCTCTTTGTTTAACAGTGATTAAAAACCTCACCAAGCCGTTTCTGATGGCCCCTACAAGGTCTGTGTCACCTGCAGTGCTCAGAAGGTTTGCTGTGAGCCCATTCTCCTGTAGCAGGGCTGGAAACCCATCCTGAGTCATCCTGTGTCTCAGCAAGTCCTTCCCCTGCTCCCTTCAGCTGTGTGTGAGGCACCTAACCACTGTGTCAGGATAAATGCTTTCATCTCTTCTTGTGCTGATTTGAACTGCAAATTCCCCAGCGTTGCTGTTTTTGCACAGCAGTGAATTCCCACAATTGAACACAAGCAGAGCCATTGGTGTCCCTGCTTTCAGGAGTCGCCGGGTTTTCTTCGCGATGAACAGGCTGGAGGTTGGCACTGCCCTGAAGTCATGGGAAACATCCACAGTGAGGGGATGTAGGAGGGTTTGTGCTGTTCCTCTCCCTCCTCTTCTGCTGTTTCAGAGCCTACAAACAGCTGCCAATGTGGTTAATCATTGCAAGCAGTAAAATAACGCTGGTAAATGTGTGTAAAATATGGGAGCGCTGGGAGAGGATGGGGAGGGTGGGAGAGAAAAAGAAGACAGATTTTAATCACCTCTGTCTACTCTCAAAGTAAAGACATACCCAATGTTATTCAGCATGAAGATGTGTTTTAACAATGACCTTTAAAATAATGGTAAGAAATATAAATTAAATTCTGCTTGCCTGTACTCCAGAGTTTGAAAAGAAGATCAGCTTTTGCTTTACTTGGTAGGAAGCCTTCACTTACTCCAGAGAACAGGGTGTGAAGCCACAGTTTTGCATTGTTAAACGGATTTGATATTCCAGTTAGGTACTGAATTTCCTTTAAGAAATATTAGTACTTGGAAAAATTCTGAACCATGTAAAACTCACCATTTCAAGTTCTTTTCCAGCACTTTAGCTTATGCAAGACTGACACAGAAGGGAACTTCTGAAGCCCATAAAGGCAAGGAGGTTTAACTTCTGTTTTCATTTTCCCCAAAAATTATTAAATCCATGCTTGAGTAATCATTTTAAATGAAAAAATGTAACTCTGTGAGGTAAACTCTGATCATAATTGTGAAAGAAGAGCATCTCAAGACTGTCATGAGTAATTGCTGCTTATTTTCAAGACATCATTATTAAGATGAGCAGCTTTTAGTGCTGGTTAACTGTGACGCTGTTGATTTGCAAGTGTATGCAACTCTTGCATTTTTGTTGTGCTATCTTTCAACAACTCCTTCTCATTTTGCCTCGGAACATGGGACAGGCCTCTGGGGTTTATTGTCTCTCTTCCTTGTAACTCCATTAGATAATGCAAAAAAAAAAAAAAAAACACACAACAAAAAAACCTCAACAAAAACCCTAAATGGTGATGGACTTGTGTATCATGCCCTGAGATATACATACCACAGGTTTTTCTGTTAAGAGATTTCAATAATTTAACACCTATCAAGATCATGCTGGAAGGTCAGATTCCAATACACAAGCCAGCTATGAAAAAGCAGACATAGTGCTAGTTTTTCTTCTCAAACTTTTGGCTCAGATACTGAGGGGACAGGGGAGGGAAGGGAAATTTGCTGCACAATAAAGAATCTCCTGACTCAGCCTAAGGGAAGAGATATTTTTCTGGTTCTGTGATCCGGATCACTCATGAGCAAGACCAGACCAAGGCAGATGGATCAGACAGATGCAGAACAAGCCCAGACATAAAAACCTCAAATAAATCTTCCAGTTTATGTCCCAAGCTCTTTAATATGATGCTCAGGGCTTCATTACTATGTAAGTTTTAAAAAGGAAAGCACAAGAAACAAAGCCATTTTCCTACCTTTTACTGAATCTTGCATTATATTTACTTTTATAAAAAGCAGGCTAAATCTAATAACTGCAGCCATCTTACAACCTGCAGGCCATTTTCTGCCTGCAAGCTGTGATTAATTTATAATGTACAGAGGAAAAACAGGCAGCCCAGAGCAGGATGTAAAATCTCCTGTAAGATGCCAACCCTCTCTCAGGTGCTCTCTTTGTCAGCAGCAGCTCCACACTCATGGCAGGGGGTGAGAAAGAAATTGAAATGAAGTCATCTCTTTAGAGAACAGTAATGTCATCCCTAAAACTTTTCTTCAGTCACTTTTCTTAAGTTCCACTTCAATGGTTTCAGGGCACTCAAAACTTACTTACAGGACATCAGAATTTATATAAAGGACTCAAACTGTGTCAACTTTTAAATGATTTCTTGTTCTTCAAGATACTGGCTACCTGATACCAAAACCTCCACATCCCTTTATCTGTCTTAAGAAGAGCTTACAGACTTAGAAGCAATTTTCCCACTCTATCAAAATTCTACAAAGGACATGAGAAAGGTCAGAAGAAAAGCTCTAGTTTCCCTGACTTTGACCATAGAGCTCTCCAAAAAGCATATTGAATATCGTTGCACCCAAACAGAGAAACAACATACCATCACCTTTTTAATCTATGATGGATGGCATTAGATGGCAATAACAGAGAAATACAATGGCAACCTTGTCTTTTTCTGGGTTTCATGTAAATCAGATCCCCCAAATGAAGCCAAATTTAAAAATAAAAACAAAGAAGCTGAACTTTAAATGCTATTACAATATAAGTGTGCCAGTTAGAGTCCTGCAAGGAGTTCCTTTTTATTTGAAAGCACAGGCAAGATCAAAATACAAATCCAGATAACCATATACTTTTCCCAGGGTGGTCTCTTTGCTTTGGTGAGTCTGAGGTTTCTAATTGTCCAGATCAGGTGCCAGAGCAGAGAGATAACGTTGGAACCCAAATGGGCCTGGCTGCATTTCCCCTGGAAACCAATGTGCAGGGATCAGAAGGAAAGATCTCAGTAGTTTGCACCAGATTTTCTTTAAAAAACGGTGTAAGAACTGAGCCATGGTTATTTTCTAACCATGCTGGGAAAGCCTTGGACGTCTCTACATGGAAAGCACAATGTGGAAGCATGATGAGCTTCAGGAGTGCCATGGAGATGTGTTCTCTACTAAACAGTGACAACTCTTTTCAGAAGAAACTGAGTTAAATCATTTGGTATGTTCTGGATGTATTTGTTGTTTTGGGATCTTCAAACAGGTGGAAGCACAACTACACGATGTTTATTAATGGCTTAGCAGGAAGGTGTTACCTGTGTGCAGGATGAAGTGTGCCTGGGAGAGGAGGAACTTTCCTGTGAGTCTGCAAGATAAGACGTAGATGAGCTGTGGGTTAAGGTCTAATACCACTGGAAGTGATGGTATTAAAAATAAATAAGTGTTTAACTCATAAACCATGAGAAAAAGAATGAACTGCATTACTGAGAAGTTTAGAAGAGAAAGAAAAATCAAGGCAGTTAGAAATGCTTTATAGTTTTAATATTCAAGACTGGAAATGACAATAAAATTTTAAAAAACCCTAGATGCTGTGGCCTTTATCATTCTTCCCCCTTACAACCATGGAAGATATTTGTGCCTACTGTGCATTTATCAACACTCAATTTTCTGTAAGGTGTAAACATTGATAACTAAAGTGCTGATGTTAAACCATAAAAAAACACTGTTAAGTGAAAATTATTCCTCAAGTTCACACCTCAGAAAACAAGCATTCCATACAGATGGCTGCAGCCCAGTCGTGGTACTACTGGTGTGGAATTTCTCAGCGTGCTGAAAAGGGACATGTGGATTTTGCAGTTTCCCTGAAGGCATGTTAAACTCCACAGACACCTCTCCAGAGAATCCAGTGACTGAGATCTTTGTTCCCTTCACCAAGGAAAACAAATGGAATGCACTCAAAAATCGAACTCTTCACAGGGCAGATTCAGTACTGAACAGAAAAACAGCTGTGTGCTTGTCTCAAAGAAGTAACCAAAACCTCCCAAGTGTCTCCATAAGCACTCAGAGCTTGAAATGCTTGTGTCTAGGTGTAAAACACCCAAAGCCTTGGACTTGTGCAGAGAAATTGCTCAGTTCACTGTAGCACTCATTAATTTCTTTGGCCATGAACAGTAACCCCTGTCAGATGTGCATTATCACAGTACTGGAGGCCAAAACCCTGTTGTTGCTTTCTTTTGAGGTAATAAATGAAGTGATGCCATTCACATTTTATAGATAAGGATGTTAGCTACGGAGAGCTGAAGTGTCTTGCCTTAGGTCACAGAGGAATTACTTAGTCTGAGCTGGTTATCACTTATTTCAGTCACATAAAAGAATCTGAGTCTCAATTATCAACTATTTATCATTAAATATGTCATTGAGCAAAGAATAAAGAGCCAGCATCACTGTCATCATTCAACAGAAAAACATCTTGCCAGGCTGAGTCATCACAAGGTGGAATTCTGCAACAACAGGATGTTTTAACAAGAGCAAGGCTAGAGGCTAAATATTAGAGTTACAGAAAGCATCTAATAAATACAAGATTGTTGAAAACTCATCTAGTTTCAAAAAGAAGTGGATGTGGTGTGAATCACATCACAGGTTTCAGATTCTCACGGCTCAGGAAAACAGTTCTGATTTTGGCTTCGTATTTTAACCTTGTAAAACTCCCACTTTTTTGCATTTTGATGGGAAAACCAGTCTTCTTTCGAATTTTTTGGGACTTTTTAATTCCTAGACTCAAATAAAATCACAGGACAGCTAAAACAACAACACCTAAGACCAAAGAAAAAATTTACAGGAGACTCCATGTGCCCAAAGACAGCTGAATGTAGCAAATTTCTATAGAATATACAACCTTGAGTTTTTAGTCATAATTTGCTCTATTACATCAAGCATGCCTGCTCATCCAAGCTGGGCTGCAAGATTGATCCAGCACAATTACTCACTGAAACTTCGTTAGAGATTTTTTTTTGTCATTTGCAAATTTTACTAACAATGATTTTATATCACTTTTCACATACTTGATACTTGTGACTCGAGAAGTTTGATTACTCTGAATCAAGAGAATTTCTGTAAAAGACTTTAAAATATGCTAGTGGAGATCTCTAATTGAAGATAAATTTTAGTCTAATAGTAGATCACAGCCCACTTACATTGAGATTATATTAAGTTTTATAGACTTGTTTGAAATACATAGTTTTCTCTGTCATTAATTTCAAATATTTTAAAATTTTAGATGGTTTGGTCACTCAAAATGGATGTTTGCTTTGAACTTCATTATTCTAACTAATGGCTAAGTTTGCACCTTGATGATCAGATGCACAGAAATAACTGGCATTTTTATTATCCCATACAATTTTAATATGAATGGCAATAAAGAGCCTAATTAGAAAGCTTATTGTTAATTTTCAGTTGGTTTGTGTCCTTTTAAGGACTATGGTTTTAGTGTCCTCTTTAATTTTTACAGTTTATGGGGGATTTTGGTAGTAGAGGTTAATTCCTCTGATAAAGAAAAAATAGCATGTGCAATAGAATATATTTACAAAGATTAATTTTATTGCAGAAATGATTACTCTCCTAAACTTTACAATGATAAATATCCAAATAAACTGCAATGAAATACAGATTATTTCCCAGACTACCAGGAATTCTTGGAATGGCAAGAAATGGGAATGCATTGGCAATGGGTACTTGGTGATGTATGGGAATACCAACACTTTTCCAAGCACCTCTGAAGCCTCACCCGGTGCTTCCTGCACTGAGATTCCTACATGACTAAGGAGGGAACAAGGCAATCACAGGGGGAACACTGAAAGAGAAAAAAAATACTTTAAATGTTATTTAATTAAATGTTATTCTCAGGATAATCTTTTGATTCCTATGAAAGTAATTTTATCAGGATTTGGAAGGAGATTGTTGACAGCACCAGCATTGCAGAGCTGGAATCTCTTCAGGTTATATTAATAAAAATAAGGAAAGCTCTTCAAGGCATTTAATATCAAAATATGTATTTTGGTGCAGGTAATTATATACTTGTTTACATCTGTCAAACATTTAGCTATTCATTTTGATTCAGTGTCAGAATTCTGATTTGAAGTGTTACACCCTGAGTTTTTATCTTCCATCCCTTTCAGTGTGCAGATGCATTCAATGCTTCTGCAAATTGGCCTCATAACTCTAAAGAGCGCTGAGGGATTTTTATGGCTTTTGTTTGTTTATTTTGTTTTGTTTTGTTTTGTTTTGTTTTCCTGTCCATTCTCTCCAGAAAGAAAATTAGTTTTGTTAACCCAGTTAATTTAGAAATGGGCTGGGAAGTTACTGAATTAACAGTAATAGTGTATTGTTACATTTTTTTTATTTGAATAACAAAGCATTTTTAATCCATAGTGATGAATAAATGGTCATAAAATATTCTAAGGCAATATTACAGCTCAGAGAAAAATACAGAACTTGCTGAGTACCAGCAAACTGAAAATCCCAGTCTGTAATCTTTGTGAATTCAGGCTGGTAGTGATTTTTCTCTGAATTTTTGATAGGTCAAGTAGAGGTCAGATGTGGAATGATTTTTGTTCACCACATTATCCTACAGTGTGCTATTTTTTGGCAGGCTTTAAGTTAAAAATAAGAAATATTTCTCAATATACCAGAAAATAATATCTTAAAGTATTCAGAAAATGCTTCAAATTATTCTTTGTAGGGTTTTTTAGGTACAGAGAGCTTGGCCATGATGAGCTGTATTTAGCCTAAGGCTGAACAAGTATGAAGAAGATACAGTGGCTTTATACCAATTGTGTCTTTTAAGAATTCAAGGCTTTAATGAATAGAAAAGGGCAATTTGGCTTCCTCACAACAGGTGTTGTGTAAAAGCATGTTCAGAGCTGTTTAAATCACATCTGTGGGATCTGAGAAGCTCTGCAAGCCAGAGACCAGGAGTTGCACTTGGCTGCTTCCTACACACCACAGGGGGATTTCTGAGAGACTCTTAGAGGTCACTGGTTTCCAAATGCTGAACGAAGATGATGGCAAACAGGGAGAGGTGGAGGCAGCTTTTCTACCCAGCAGTTTCAACAAAGTCCAATTGCATCACATAAAAATGTATCTGCTTTAAGTAACAACTCGATAGAGCACTATTTATGATCCAGACAAATACAAATTGGAAAGTACCACGTTCATGATTTCTCTCTGCTGCTTTTTATCAGTATAAAAGTCAATAAATGAACCTCAAAGAGTCATAGAAGGGAACTTCTGTGCAAGTGACTTGCATTGGTTCCTAAGAAAAATCTCCATGATAATAAAAGCTGTCAAAAATGTCTGCCAGCTTCTTGTTTCATTCTCACTTTTCCAAACGACATTCAAAATTTTTTCACTCTAACTTGCAAGGGGTAATGGAAGGAGTCATTCTCTAGAATGCCACAGAAAGGATCATGCTCTTTTTTGAGCCAGGCAGCTTACCAAGCACACTGGGATGCACACTGAGTTGAGCAAGCTTTTCTGGGTGTTTCCATTGGTTTTATCAAGCAAATGAGCAGAAAGCCTTATAAATTCCTTTTAATCATCCTCTAGCTGTGCGGATTCTATGCAAGAAAAATCTTCCATTCTTTAATATTTAAAAACTTCTTATAAAGCCTTTGCTATAGCAGACACAAAGATCTCTGTACAGTGAAGGAATCTAGTGCATTCTCTTTTTGCCACTGGTACATTGCCTGTGGGAGGACCAGGAGGAGGTAATCTGTGTTCAGTCACTCCTTTAGCCTAAAAAGAATTGAAAATTAAATTAGAAAATACTTCTTTGGCTTCTGCAACAGTATGGAGGGGTAGAAAAAGTAAGGCATGGTTCTGCAAATCCTCAAGTATTTTGGAGAGCAGGAGTGGCAAGTAAACTAGCATATCATTTAAAAATGTGTTCCTGTAAAAGAGGGATAGGAAGAGAGCAAAATAAAATTGAGCATAAAAGGGATGGAAGAAACAGCTTACTGGAACCAATAAATAGTCCATGTAGGATAAATTTAGTATATTAATATTAAACATTTTACAGCACCATATCTGAATTTCACTTTATTTTTCTATTAATCTATTTCCTATTACTCCTTTTTTTTTTTTTTTTTCTTTAATACAGTATCCCTGAAAGGGAATAAAACCCCCAAAATAAATAGTTAAATTATTTCTAACCAAATAACTTTTTATTAAAACTCAGGTTTCTAAATAAATTAGTTCTTCTTCCCCATTTACTCTAAGTTAGGAGAAAATTGGCTGCTGGGGCTCCAATTACAGGCCTCTGCCTAAGATAGATCTGAATAATTTTTATACTTGCTGAGACAACACAATATTGCCTTAGCCTCTGAAATGCCTCTGAGCTCAATTAATATTTTCCAGAGGAGTGGTATTGTCACCAGTGAATAGGGATTCCCAGTGCTGATTTGAAAGAGGCACATCAGGCACTTGGACCCTCAGACTGAGAAGTTATCAGTGCTCAGCAAGGCCCATGGAATCAGAACCTTTGCAATAACTGGTGAGATTAATCTTAGATCAGAAGAGATCCTCCTCCTGACAAAACAGCTTCTTGCAACTGAACCTCAAATTTCAGTCTACAGTGACCCTAAGCACCCACCTGTTCCCCAGTGACTTTTTCAATAATTTAACAGGGTGCAATATGAAGAGTGTTTTTCCCTAATTATCAGCATAAATTTCCTCCTGCTTTCTTCCATCCTGTTACTTATGCTTAGACTACTTCAGAATATCCTAAACATTTCCATGTTACCTATTGATAGCAACACCCCCAGGGAAACTTCTGACTGCTTTTCACTCCTTTTCAGCTCCAGTGCAATCGAGGACAATGTGTGTGCTTGAACCCCCACAGCAAGAAGACAACTTTTACCAATAAGGTAAAAAATGCTGCAAGAACCAGAATGATTAAAAACACCCAACAAACCAATCAACCAACCAANTTTTTCAATAATTTAACAGGGTGCAATATGAAGAGTGTTTTTCCCTAAGGATCAGCATAAATTTCCTCCTGCTTTCTTCCATCCTGTTACTTATGCTTAGACTACTTCAGAATATCCTAAACATTTCCATGTTACCTATTGATAGCAACACCCCCAGGGAAACTTCTGACTGCTTTTCACTCCTTTTCAGCTCCAGTGCAATCGAGGACAATGTGTGTGCTTGAACCCCCACAGCAAGAAGACAACTTTTACCAATAAGGTAAAAAATGCTGCAAGAACCAGAATGATTAAAAACACCCAACAAACCAATCAACCAACCAAACATCCAACAAATAAACAAACAAATCCACCAAACACTCTCCTCCCCGCCTCCTCAATCCCTTGCAGAATATTTGAGCCTGGAGAAGATAAATTACTGAGGTAGACATGCATTCTCCCAAGTTTTTATGGAGACAATAAACCAAGAACTGGGTAATATGTTCTGATCAGCCATTTTAAGCAGACTCAAAGTACTTGCCTAGTGAAATTACTGCTTTATATAACAGTTTGTTCTTTTTGTTTTGATTAATGACCGTGCTAGTTTCTAGGCAGCCACACTTCCTACAGCTACACTGGAGAAAGCACATTTTTTGGAACTGCTGTTACCTGCCAGTGAGAAAATGTTTGTCCTGCCAGTGCATTTCACAGAAAGTAATTAAATCTTGTTCTAAAATAAGAAGTGTCCGGTGTTGGCTTTGAACATGTAAGAATTTTTGAGCATCCTGTTCTTGTTTTTCTTATTCAATTACATTCCCAACCATGTGACTTTTCAGACAAGACAAATTGCCTTTGTTTGAAATAAATTTCCTATATAAACACATATTCTCTCCAAATATCTTTGGAAACACTCATACTTCTTCACAACTCCTTTTGGTAGCTCAGACAGCTTTTACAGCTTGATTTTTTTTTTTTTTTCCTCAGTGCAGTAGAAGCACATTGTGCACATGTCTTTTGGTGTTTAATCTTTCTCATTTACAGAGCTTGGTCACAGAACAAGGACTCGTGAAAACAGAGCTTCATTTCACAGGCATATAAACCAAAATGGCAGCATTCAGATAAGGAAACTGAAAGGACTTTGTTGCAGAAGCTTGAATACTGTTGTGACTTTTCCTGTCTAAATCAAATGCAGAAAATTGGCAAAGATACTTTTGATTGAGAGGATGAGTTGCTTTGAAATGTGGTGGAAAAACACAACCCACAGCCCACTGCTTCCACTTCTTCAGCTCTCTTGCAGCCTAGCAAACAAGAGTCAGACCAACATCCGCAACCAAGCAGAAGCTGCAGATCCAACCTTTCAAAGAAATGGGATTAGGACAGAGGAACATTAGGTAAAATGCTGGAGTTTCAATACATCTTTAAAGAAATTTCTTCAAATTTTTAGCTTGTCTTTGAAAAACAGGAAGTATTAGGAAAACCAAACAGCTAATTTAAACAGCTAATTTGTAGGTCACTCTGCGGAAAAAAAAAAAGCTGGGAATCAAGTCTTTAAAAAGATATTTAAGGTATACAGTAGCAAAGAAGGTGCTTTGATTTCCAAATGCCAAACATTAGAGCTGAATGGGTAAAAATCTCACAAGAAACTGCATGGGATGAAAAATGCCAAAGTGGTAGTCAGATTTCAAGAGAGCTTCTGCCAGAGATTCATGTTCAATTGTATGAACTGGACATATGGATTTAGTTATATTATGTGAGAAGAGTTTGGAGCACAGAAATAGTACTTCTGGAAAAAGCCAAGAAATGTAGTGCAGAGGGACTAGGCAAAAAAAAGGAAAAAAAAGAAAAAAAAGAAAAAAAAGAAAAAAAAGTCAAAAAAAGTCTTTCAAACTAAGGCAGAAAGTGAAAGAACAAATCACAGACTTGTGGCATCTCCTGTCCTTCTGTCCTATAATAAAAGGAAAGCAAATTTCTCAGAACATTGATGAGTAAATCCAGAGCTTAGTGCCACATTTCAAAAATAAATGACAACAATCTGCATACAGAAGAGGTTAACAGCCAGTCTGCTATTATAAACTTATTTGGTTTTGTTTCTAAATCCTGTTATTGTGGGTTTTAGTTGCTGGTTTTGTTGTTTCTTGGTTTTGCATTTTTTCTTTTCAAGAAGGAACTTCCTACTGTAGAGACAACTCTATTAGCACAAAGGACATTCCAGCAAATGCCAGAGGCTTTTCCAGTGAATACAGGGTGGAGAGGACACAGCCTTCCCACCAGAGAGCCAGCCAAAACTTCAATAGCTTCCACTGCCAGTTCTGTATCAGCCATGGGGTAGGTGGGGTCTATTTTTCACTTTTAACATCTTTCTTGCTGAGTTTTCAGTTAGACTTTTATGCCAACTTTTTTCTCATTTTCCCAGATTCTGTCTCCTATTGCACCTCGATGGATGTTGCCTTATGCTCACTCTTTTCCAAACTTTCTGGCTCTGGAGGAAGATGAGAGGTTCTCTCTGTTATTTTTCTCTCCTGCAGAACTCCCTAAGACAGTGATTAGTTGCTGTATTAGTTGATTATCATTCAGCTTGGTGCAGGCCAGAAAACACTTTTCTTGGAGACTTAAACTTGCTTAGGATTTTCTACACCCTTTATTATTCTAATTCCTTGCAAAAGAACCTGAGCTGCTTGTTTTCAGTCTATATGATCTACAGATGCCACCAGATGATGTAATTGACTTTCTCATATGCTTGGTCTGATCAGAATGAAAACATCTTTGCTGATGCTCTTCTTATTTCAATAAACACTCATCTAAATTCTCCTTGCAGTTAAAACTCTGCTGTATTTCAGTATCAATGGAACTGAAAAAACATAAAGGACAATGTAAACACATTGTTATAAACACATAAAATATTCCTAATGAGAACTTTTCATACTAGCAACCAGATTAACTCTATGATCTTGCAGTCATACCACCTGTGTCAGCAAATGCGGTTTCTCAATAATTTCGTGCTTGCCTTTTTCCCTGAAATCACAGTCAAAGAATTAATTAAAAATGGTAAAAATATCTTAAAGGATATTTAGGATCCAAAAAATGGGACTGTAAGACAAATCTGAGGAAAACTGGAGGGTTTAATCTCTCAATTGTAGTCCTTCAGCTTATCTGAGGTTCGAAAACAACGTTGTGTTTGATAAGAAATCCTAATGTTTGTCTGTGTGTTCTTTCCTCATGCAACTATAGGCTCAGAACTTCTAAAAAAAGATGAAGACATGAAGACAATCAAGCAAACAGGGCTGGCAGTGCCCAGCAAAAGGCTGAAGAGCTGTGTGCAGCACAGGAAAACTACAGAGTGAGTTTGAGTGATGACTTTAACCAAGTCTATCTTTGACCTTTACTCAGTCTTCCTAATTATTGTGATTTTCTTTCGTTTTATTGTGGTTTTTCAAAATGTGTCTGAACTTTACAAATGCTCTGTTTGCTTCAGTAGAAAGAGTCAAAACAAACAGGCAGAAGAATCCAAGCCAAAAGTACAACCCCAAAGCTGGAAACTGCATATTAGGAACAGGAATGGCCAAACTGCCTGCCCAGAGTTGTCTCTTATTCCCAGCCCTGTGTTCAGAAGGGAGAAAGCAAACAAAGGCACTTCATGTGACCCTGCCAACACGACCAGAGGCTGCCAGTGCCCACACACCCCCGGCAATCCTGTACCAGCCTGGCTGCCCCTGAGCCCACCTTCCCTGGGAGCTGCTGTGCAAAGCAGCTCTGCACACCCAGGCTGCCTCCCCCAGGAAAGGGCCCCTGTTGAAGTGAAAGGCAAACTGCTTTCAAACCAGCATTTCTGTATCAACTATTAAAAANAAAAAAAAAAGAAAGTTTTTACTACTTTGTTCAGAAGTAAAATGCAGATGGGGACTGAAAAACCACTTTTGGTTTTTTTGGTGGAACATTGTTTTATGGTGTGAAACCAGCACCTGCCAAAGAGGCCATTACTCACAGGTACAAGTGAGCTGTGCTGCAAGACTGAAAAATTAATTAAACCATTGTTTATTCAATTACATGCTCTGTCCCTGCTCTATCTAGACAAACAAGCTGAATAAACTTGTGAAAGGTCTCAGCCTGAAGAGCCTGAATCCTATTATCAGCTGCTAAATTAAACATTTAGAAGGCCACATTCTATGAAGTGATATTTCCAAGGACCTATGGTGTTTCTAAAACAGCACATTGAAAATATTTTGGCATTTTAAACAAAATTACCTTGAAATTTTCAAGATCTGAAATGGGCCTACAAATTAACTACTCACGTTTAATTTTTTCCATCAAGATTTATACGGTAAAAATGTTTTTTATATAAAGGAAGGAGAATCATCTAATAAAGAAGAGAAAATGTATTTGGCTGTGTAATATTTTCTTACCTGAGATGACAAGCCATACAAAAGAGTGTGAAATTCCTCTCTGCCTCTCTACAGGACACTGTGACTTGGCATCACAGAAGGTAAAGAAATTTCACACATTATTCAATGGTGGAAGTAAGAGGGAGACTCAAGCCCAGGACCAAGAGCATTTACAATTAGAAGAAGTTTGAGAGGCAAAGCAGAAGTGCTTGAGCACAGAAACCACCTGGCAAGTGTCACTTTACAGTGCTGCATGTGCAGAAATGCTTTCCAGAATGACGGAGTTCACAGCACCACTGGAATCCAATACTTCACTACACGAGAAACTGGCAGCAGTGGCAGCTGCAGGACAGAACTTCCATTGGCCAACTGCACCTTTTTGGAGGGGGGGCAAAAAAGAAGCTCGTGTAGTCAGAGGTTTAAACCAGAATACAATATGCATGTGTCATTGGGATATCCACTGGAGCCGCAGCTTCAGCCATCAGCACTGGAGCCAGTGTTTCAAATTTACATTTGGCTCTTGGACAGAGATTTTATTAAAAAGCCTAGCCAAGAAGAAAGAGTGACAAAAAATGCTTACCACATAAATTTCCATCTTTCTTTAAGAGGCACCAAGCGTAAAAGCCTATGGAAGCGTTCTCAGCTTAAAACAACAAAACAAGGAAAAAATATTAACCCTACTGAGTAACAAAACAAACATAAAAGAACTTCAAAATTAGACAAGACTACCTACTACAAAGAGAATCAGTATGTGAAGTTTTATATTCATTCCACTGCACCCTTGTGTTATTTCTTTATCTGAAAACAAACTCTTCACAATGCTGAAAGAGGAACAGTAATTTTCCCCATGAGTGGATAAAGGCCTCAGAATCAGAAATCTGATTGCTATGTTAGTCTGTTCCCAGTTTTTCTTTATTATTTATGTGATTTTTGCTGTGAGGAAAAACACTGTGTGTCTCTGTCCCAGAAACAAACTGGAGACTGACATGGGAAGGTTCAAGAAGGTTATTTATGCAAAATAACATTTTTCCAGTATAATGCACCCCTTGATTTAACACTGGATGCAAGAACCTTTGCTCAGCAGTGAGAGTCCCAAAGCATCACACAGCTGCTAATGTGGTCTGAAAAATAAGAGCTGATTTTTGCAACAGCAATGACAATAAAAAGGCATGTCAGGACCCTGGGCCCAGAGTGAGTCACAGCATTTTTCCTCTACAAAAATTTTCCTCTATATTTCTATTTCCTGTAACAAGGGGACAGACCCTGTTCACTGCAGGGGTTGACTTGTTTAGCAGGGACTGGGCCAGCAGCTGGGGCTGAGGCAGTGCCAGGGGAGCTGAGAATCTGGGAGAGCAGAGATGTCCCCAGAGCCATCCCTGTGCCCTGGACTAGGTGGTGGCAGCAGCAGAATCTTGCCCTGCACCATCAGGCCCAGGTTGTATTCAGCACAGGACATTTAACATCTCCAGTCATCCTCAGTGCTTGGGAGTGAGTGAGTCTCCAGCCAGGTCACAGCCATCTGTGACTGGGGGCAGAGATTTGCAGGGCACCATTGTGTTTTGCAAGGTGCCATTCAAAGGCTTCCTGATCAGTGTGGGACAGATGATGGATTTCACTCTGGAGTGTCAGGAGGAAAAGGATCATGGGTTAAGCTCAGTGCACAGAGATATTTATTCTGATGCTTGGAACTGAGCACTGTTTAGATTACAGCTCAGACTTCACAGCACCACATCCTCTGGTCCTTCTTGAACAGAGCAGGCAGAAATCTGATTTGGGTGATTAACTCCTGTTATTAAAGTTTAGAAAAGAAAGTAAGTACAGCTCAAAGGAAAAACCTCTGGCTGTGACTGAAACCAAGAATTCAATCATGCCACTGCTCTGCAAACTGAGCAACAAAGGCTGTGCCCTCATGACCCCCTGGCAGCAGTGATGATCTGCACTTGCACTTGAAGGCACTGTAAATCATCTGCCCAGGGCGATATTGCAGACCTCAATAGATCAGATTAGCCCTTACTGTCTTCAGAGTAGATTTACTAAGGCACTAATGGGATTTTAGCCCTTCCATCTCACTCAGTGACACTTCCCCAGGAGTGTTATGCATATTTCTGGATAAATGGCAAACCTTCCTGAGCAGTAACTGTTGTGCAGCAGACATGAACTTGGTTTTCCTTGGTCTCTGCAGGTGCACTGCAGAGTTCAACCTACAGCACATTGACAGCTCTCCTTACCTTGCTACTGACTGCCCACAAATTTCAGTCTTATCAGAAGCTGGGCTGCATTTCTCCTGAGAGCTCAAATCTCTTCAGACATGATGCCCTCTAACTTCCCAATGGAGTACAGAAGAAAAAAATTGCAAAACAGTCATGGATTTCTATCTAAGCAGGCTTGCAGCCCAAGACTATAAAGACTGAAATTTCTACAGCTCAGGTTAAGACAGACACATGTACTACAAAAAGCTGCTGACTTCAAACAAGACTTGTTTTGGAAGGGGGAAAATGCAGTAAGAGAAATTTTGCAGGCCACCTGCCCAAAACCACAGAACCAGTGTTTCTCTGCTCTCTGCTCTGCTCCACAACCAGCCTGGCAACCTCAGCACTCTAGAGACACAAAAACTGTGAATTCCTTGCAGCTCTGGAGGCTGAGAGGGGCAAAAAGCTTTAATCCAAATACAAAAGCACCCAAGGATGTTTGTGTGTGAGCAGCAGAGCAGCTGCTGGCAGAGGGAGCTCAGCAAGGCTGCAGGATGGAGGCTCCAGCAGGGAGCAGCAGGGTCAGAGCTGCCCCACAGGGCTGCCCAGGCAGCTCTGCCACAGCCATCTCAGGCGGCCCTGGGGCCTGCAGGGATTATCCTCAGTGATTTTTAGGTTGCCAATCACCTCCTTTCCATGTTCCATCATTTTTTGAAGAGCTCTGGTTTACACACAATGCTGTGGAACAATATTGATCCCTTAGTGGTGGGTTTTTATCCAAAGGGGTAACCTTTGGGACTCTTTCTGGGTCTTGAATAACCTTTATCACTACCAGAGCAGCATAAAGAAAGGTTTATGATACAGGCTACTGACCTATTTTTGATATTTGTTTCTGCAGAATGACCTTTTCTTTTGCTTGAAGTTTTACTCTACTTATTCCAAATATTCTCAAAGCATTGCCCCAGAGATGAAAATAGAAATGGATGATGATAATAATAAAAGAAGATATGGCACTCTTAATTTCCATAAAGCAAAAAGAGTTAATTTTTTAGTCCTTTCCAAAAGAAGAAAATCTCTCCTCTTTTATTCCAACTCTGACTGCTCTAAAAGGCAGGGGAGAAGGAAGAGAGCAGAC
Organism: Pycnonotus jocosus; assembly: GCA_013400435.1. NCBI lineage: Eukaryota > Metazoa > Chordata > Aves > Passeriformes > Pycnonotidae > Pycnonotus > Pycnonotus jocosus. The sequence continues at coordinate 24,548 of VWYP01011498.1, forward strand.
AATGGATATAAAAGCATCTACCTATTCTCCTCAATCTCCTGCTCTGGGCATTCATTTAAATGTCAGGCCTTTTCTCTGCAATAGGTACAAAATAGCTTTTGTTGATTTTATCAGCACATCTCACACTGTCTATTTACGAATGTGTTTTTTTTCATGACCAATGTCTAAAGAAAGAGCAGAAGTATCCATATGTCCATGTTCAGTTTTCTGAAGGTGAAAAATATTACTTTTGTTCTTGAATAGTTTTACCTTACTCTATTTGAGGTCAGTCCAATCCTGCTCTTTATAACTCCACTATAATCTTGGAGAGCATAAAACAACTCTACAACTCTTTTAACTATTCCCTTGTGATTGAACTTTCATATAACCTGTTATTTTCTTGAGTTTGCTTTTTTATTTTCACAAAGGATTCTCAAATAAACCCCTGCCCAAAGCCTCTACATGAAAATCATTGAAAAGACAACCAAAGTTGACCCCAATAACATTTACTTCTGTGGTTTGTATGGCCCAAAGAAGCCTCACTTGGGAATTAACTTTTCTTGCAGCACATCCAGAGATGACACCTATCTAACAGCCTAACCTGCAAAAGTAATTATAAAACATCAAAATACTTAGCAAAATAATGCATTTTATTCAACTTGTCCATTGCTTACAGAACAACATGAGAGAAGTGACAAAATATTTCATTACTTTCTCACCTCTGGTCCTTTAAACTTTCACTGAGGTGTGTCTTTGCCCTATGGAATGGGAAGCTTCCTGCTGGGAGCCAGGTATGAGCTGATGCCAGTCAGGATCAGCCCCTCCTCTGCACCTGATCACCCACCCAGCCCTTTCTGTCCCACAGCCCTCACTGCCTCTCCTGCAGCACCAGGAACCCTGTGTGGCTCCAGTCATTCCAGGATCTCTTTTGAGACCCTCTCCAGGGCTGATTGCAGCCCACAGGCACAAAGCTACAAAATAATCCCTGACTCAGTTTAAGCTGCCAACACTGGCTCCATTCAAAGGGGAGGGTGTTTTAGTTAAATTGGCACTGTCTGGCCATGAGTTATGGCTACATTGCTCTGTCTCTCCTGTTCAATTCAAGTGCACCAGTTTGATGTAAAACAGGGCAGAAGGAGCCAGTGATCCATCAGAGCATTTGAACACTTCTTCACTTTACAGTCCCTGCACTCTTCCACTGGAGTTAATGTTACACCTCTCTTATTAGAACTTAGGGGTGTGAGTTTGTCAGCGGTGCCTTACCCTGAGTTTAAAGGGTTTTGACACCTCCTTTGATGCTCATGGGAATTGACAGAGAATGTTAACATTCAGCCATAAAATCCAGCCTGCTCTGCATGGTACTTTTGGACGCAAGGTTACAGCAAAGAGGATACAGGGGGCTTGATTTGGGCAGAATGACTGTATCCTGGAAATACATGAGATCACTCCAATGCTTTTTCACCTCCTCAATAGCCATCCTGACTAATTTTACATTGTTTTTGTTTTGCAGCCTCACAAATCAGAGTTGGCTCTGCTGGCTGATGTAATGTCACTGTAATGCTCTGGGACAAGTGCTGGTGTGTTAGTTATGGAGATGAGAGTGTGGAGGCAAGCACTCATTAGCCTTAACTAATGAATCCTCTAACACAGTCACACACAATTGAGAGGAGCACAAGTCACTGAAGCCTTGAGGCTTATTGCATTGGGTTTTTAGAGAAGGAGTTTTTGTTTGTTTTGTTCTGATTGAGTGAAACTAAGCCTTCCTTGCTTTGTAAGAGGCCACAGTCTCTGAGTATGTGTCTAAACTGAGCTGTGGTTTATGGGAGACCTGACTTTTATGCAGAACAAAAGGCAGATTTGCCTGTGAGTGATCTGAGGCACAGTCTCACTGTGCTGTAGCAGTAATAAAACAAGGTGATCCTGCAGAGGTATACAGGTGTTCTCGTCTGAATGTAGGAGTGGCTTCATAGCACCACTGACAGCCCCCAGAAGCTAAATTAAACAGGTCTTTGTAATCTGAAAAACAATCAGGTCCTTGAAGACCTCAGGGAAAGCATGAATGAGCTCTGGTTTCTGTGGAGGCTGGAAAACACAACAGGTTACAGGGAGTGAGAGTGCTGTGGAAAGCTGGCAGGAGATACTCTCCCATCTTATAAATATTGTTTCCCCTTCATTTCATACTTAGTTATAGAGATCTCTTTTCAGTGCTTGTTTAGGGAGCAGTTTTTTCCTTAGATACAGTGATTTTCTCTACCTTCCCACTTGAGAAATGACCTCTCTGAGGGGAAGATTGTAGCTATTTAATATTTGCGTTTTATGATTACATGGGGTTTTTTAATTCCTTTTTTTTTTTCTTGGTTTTTTTTATTTTTTTTTTTTTTTTTTTTTTTTTTTTAATTTAAATTTCCTTCCAGAAGTCAATGGGTCAGGAAGAGGAGAGGGGGCAGCATCTTTCCTCAGAAGCTGCTGAGCCAGCTCTGGGTAAGAAGCTCCAGGAGATTTCAGGGGCAGGGCAGCCAAGCTGGAAGCTGCTCCCATTGTTTCCAGAGTTCATACAGTTTGTCTAAGCAGGTCTCCTTCAAAGCTCTGCTTGAATATATCCAGGGCTGGAAAGACCTGGCCAGGCATGGAAGGCTACAAAGCATTTCCAGGGAACTGTGTCATGGCAATGAAAGCAAAGAAAAGCTAATGATGGCTCATAAAATCACTATTTTCAAAAGGAGGAAAAGTGAGAGGCCTCATGGAGTAGGATTTGAGTACAAGAGAGCTGGACACAATTTCCAACTTTACCAGGTGGGAATTCACTTAACCCATCTCCCAGTCTGTGCCTCCACCCATACACTGGGGATCTAAATTCTGCTTTCTTGGACTTTTTTGTTACTAGCATGACTAACAATGCTAATTTACTGATTGCTGTTCCCCAGAAGCACTGAGAAAAGGAGCTTAACTCTTTTAAACCTTTCCAGAAATGCAATCTGCCTTCCCCTCCAGCTTCAGTTTGAATCCATGGAGTGAGCAGGAGCATTCTCTGAGGAGTAGGGAATTCTCCCTGCTTTACTCATCCTCAGCACAGCAGGAGCAAAGAGCGAGTTCCCTGCTGAGCACACGAGGATGTCTGAGGAGAGGATGCATCTCCCTCTTTCTGTCTCATTAAATTAGAATTACACACCTAAAATAATATATTTTCTTCCCAAAATAGGCTTGCTTTTCTCTAAGTATGGCAATAACATTCTGACCATGGGGGAGTCAGAACAGTGGTGGGCTCTGAGGGAACGAGCACAAGCACTTCAGAGCATAAGTTATGCACAAAATGAGGCACCTTCAGAAAGCTGGATGACTCAGCACTAACCAATGGATGGAGAGAATGATTAGGGGAAAACACTGCCAGTACACATGGAGTAACATACCGAGTAAACCACACACCAGCATAAATAAACGAGACTTCAACATTAATAAAGCACATAAAGAAGAGTACCTCTAGCATTAGCAGGCAAATGCTGTGTTCAATCTGGATTTCATTCAGGATTCGTTTGAGAATTTGAGTTAGAAAACTAATCCTGACATCTCCATTGAATGACATTTTCTCCATGCGTTCGTTTATGTGACTGGAAAGTTATGCTTTAGTTAAAAATCCCTCCTAATCAAGGCAGTTTGTAGAAGAAAAGAAGGGGAATTTAAAATAAAGTTTCTTCTTGGAACAGTGGTTTTTCCCAAAAGATCTTTCACTGCCCTGCACTTTAAACCATTGATGAAACCACGAAGTAGATCATGGAAGAACTGGGTTGACATCCTGCTCTAAGGACTATTCCCATAAACATTCAGCAGTGGGCAATGAGCCCAGAGCATGAAAAGGGCTGTCCCCTGCATCCCCCATATTCCTGGCATGGCAAATTCCACCATTTTACTAAAATTACTGGGATATATTTCTTACAAAAACATAAATTAAAAATGAAATGTTAAAATCTTCCCTTTCTTTTAAGGGGTGAAGGGAATAAATACAGTATCTGGCTGTCAAATGAAAAAGCCATAAAATCTCCATGGAAATAGAATAATTTATAAATTGCCTGGTTTTAGCCATCATTCCCTTCTTTTACAAATCAACAGAACAGGAACGTAATGGGAAAGTTGCAAAAGGGCCAAACCAAAGCTGAATACCAGCTCTGCAGCAGTTTCAGCAGGATGGAGCAAGGCTCCTGGTGAGGACACACCTCCCTAGGCTAGCAAAGAGCTCCACTTGCTGGCAGATGCAGCCCCTGAGTTACTGCTTCCCACTTAATTAACCAAAGCAGAAATAAACAGCCATAAATCAATTGCCCAGCGGATCAAGCCAGAATAAAACAATTATATTGCTGAAAAGTACCCACTGACAGCTCCCATACTTTCAAATATACTTTCTGCTCTGCAAGGAAACTTTGAACAAGAGTGTGGACAAAATATAAAGCAGTCCTTAGGCAAGGGGGTGACAAGACTGAAGAATGACACCAGACCCACTGGAGATTGCCCCGTGCCATCAGATCTTGGCTGAGCTCCAGAACAAAAGTGAGCAAGAGAGATTTTGACACTACCAGTTCTTTCTGTGAACCCCAGATCATTCTAGTGTGGTACACTGACAATTTGTGATCAGAAAATCAACCCAGATTATGCACAATCTCTCTATACTTTGCTATATTTTGGTGCTCAATATACAGAAGTTGTAAGATTTTTTTCTGAAGGCAGCATAATGCTGCATAAAAAGATGGTGCTCTCTATAAATTCTTTTGTAAATGGCCTTTATGAGTATTCTCCCACATATTTATCTTTCATTATAGCATTATTCTTTTCACCTTTACAGCAAAGTTGAATACAGCTGGTGATTTTTGCCAACAGTTCTTCAAAAGCACCTCATCAGCATTCACTCATGTGAATAAAATTACATTTCATGGTGTACAAAAGGATATTTTGCACAAAGTGAATGATCAAAACCTATTTTTTCAATGCTAGAAGTATAAATGTATATAGTAGTCTTCATATTAATTTAATTAAAAATTAAAATTGATTTTAAAATAGCTGGTAGGATCCCATGGAATAACACAGTGAGAGAGGACTGCAGCACTTTTCTAGAAAGGAGATAAGAATGAAAAATGTTCAGGAGAAACACAACAAGGACCAGAGATGAACCAAAAATATTGTAAAGGGCATTTTAATTGCAAAGTATTTACATAGCATCAACTCAAATTACAAAAAGTGCATACAAAACCTTGGCAGTGAGGTTTCTTTGATGGATTTAATCAAGATCACTGGGAAGACATTCTGATTTTTTTCAGTTACCCATCTAAATTGATTTAAGTTTTCTTTGTTGTTTTGTTTGGGGTTTTTTTGCTGGGGGTTTTTGGCAAGGTTTTTCAGTCAATCAATGAAGGACAGATTGTGACACATTGCCAATGCTTCACTCACTTTTTTCACAGTCTGCTGTGTCACAGGGACTGCTGACACACCAGTGGAATCTCTACCTTTTAGGTCCATGCAGACACCCCAATAAACAGATTATCCTGGATGAGATGTTGGAATAGCAGTGCTCTCAGTCTCAGGAAGCATTTAATGTGGAGGAATTATTGTGCACCAGCAGCAGTGGGAAGGGTTCAGAGAGCTGTTCCTCACCCTGCTGTGCTGGGCACTGCTCCTTTCCAAGGAAAGCACCCCCTCCTTGGGTAATTGCCTGCAGCTTTCCCCCATCATAATGGCCTGGTTTGTCTCTTACAGGATTTAAGATTTGACTTTTCACACAAAGGGGCATTCTCACTCTGCCTGAGATCACAATCAATGCACACAGATGGGAAAAGGGTCCTGTCCCTGTTGTTTATTCTGTTTAATTTACTCCTTGGTAATACTACCACAAATGGAAACCTTTCAGGTGCCTCAACTGGCTTCTGACATAAAACACTTGCTCTCTAAAAAATAGTTTTCAAGGAAACATGCCTTTAGGAGTTAATTTAAGACTCAACCAGTGCATGCAGAAACTCCTGCTGTATTGCTCAGTTCTGAGGAAGAACTGGTTTGAAGCAGAGAAAGTACAATAATTATGCAGCTTGCAGCACCAGACAGAAGCACTCTGGCAACATAATAAGCAACAACATGAGATAGATAAGCTTCCTTTATTTGTAGACAGTGAATTGGGAGACAAGTTCAAATCTTTTTTTCCTACGAAATATTACACAAACGGCCTCTAGAGGGATCCAGGTTATTGCTATTCTGTTGAAATCCCTTAAGCTTTGTTGTCATTTTTATTGTTGTTTTTTTTTTTCTTTTCTTTCCCCTCTGTTACTTTTCAACTAGTGAATCATTCATCTAGAAATAATGATGCAAACAATTTGCATTTAAACCACAGAGTTTACGAGCAGGGTGAAGGTTTTTGAAAATCAAGAATTAAAAAACCTGGAGGGCAAGGTTCACATTCAGTAGAAGTCCAGGCTCAAACAAATCAGCTCTCAGCCTATATCATATTCAGTAAAAAAAATACAAATACAAATAAATGCCTATGCATTCAGCTGCCTATGTGAAATGCAGCTGAACTGGTAAATCTGCACAATTAGAAATGTGGTAAGAATTGGGCTGAAATTTCTGCAGAATGAGTCAGTATTTCCCACTTGAGTTCCTAGAATTCTCATGAAAAAGTAGCGGTGTCTTTAATTTTTGGAAAAATATGTTGGCTCATTCATTTTTGGTTCAGTGTTTGGCATGGACTTTTAGACAAGTTTTAGAAAAGAGCAACCCCACAATATCACACAAAAATAGAAAAATATTTCCTATAGTGTTCCCTCACTTAGCAGTAGCTCAGTTAGCAGCAGTAGTTACTTCTGGTAATTAAAGAGAATATGTGTTACACTTTTAGAAACATGAGAAGCCATTTCCATACTCTCTTTACACATGAATATTGTTAGTAGCTCTGGTTGTTGGATGAAGCCTCTAGGAAAAGGTGCTCATTTTTTGTAATATTTCAGCATATCTGCTTCGTTTTCTTGATTCTCTTTTCACTGCCCATTTTGTCTCCTTACCTGTTCTTTGTCACAGATTTTCCATCTCTAGATGAAACACGAGCAAAGCAAAAATGAGTAAAAAAGCTGCATTTTAAAAGGCAGTCAAGCCTGAACATAGAACCTTTCAGCAAAACTCCAAGGTTGGTTTGTGATGGATGTAAATAATGCATAGAAGATGACCTTTGCCATTTTCAGGAACTCTCTTCCTCAGATCTTTAACTAGATTCGGCCATGCAGTATAAAAATATCCGTCTGAGAACAAATTCTCTTTTTATCTTTTTTTTTTTTTTTTCCTTTGGACTGACCTGGTGTTGTGACTAATAAATTTCCATTGTCATTTTTTATCCCCAAAACAGATGAAGTCAGAATGGGTCAGGTGATGTAGATGACCAAATCGTTTCTTTTTAATTTGGTCAAGCCCTAACAAACCCACAGTACTTCTTTGATATCCACACATATTTTGGATTTGTCAAACAAGGAACTGGGCTAAAGTTTGTAGAATTTCTGACATTTAGTTTGATCACAGCAGAAACACAGGAAATTTTTCATTAAGAAGTTGGCACATGAATAATTGCTAAGAGAAAGCTTCAAAGGGAGAACTCCAGTGAATATTTTTTTTTTACTCAATTTTCTAACATTTCTTCAAACAGCCTTGTAGCTAATCATAAGGATAATTGTTTCTCCTGCAAAGGGAGCACTGACAGACACGACCAGCAACATTTATGGTCAATTTTTCAGCTTGTTGTCAAGCAGCTCAACCCACATAAGTCTGTGTTACACCTTGTAATCCACACCAGAACCCTCTATGGCTTTCTGATTTTAGCATTATTTAAAATGTTGATTTTAATTTTAAATTTCCATTTACTAGGTAGGAATAGAAAGTTTTTTTCCTAAGGATTGTTCATGGAATTTTTCTGGAATGTAAGGAAGTCCCAGAACATTCTTATTTTAAATAAGTGTTGAGATCAGAACAGTAGCCTTGGCAATTTCCATTTAATTTCAGGCCAAAGTAGCTGTGATTCTGGAACAACTGCATGGGGAGTGAATTTAGAGAATTTACCTGGCCCTGTTGGTTGGGTTAGATGGACATGACAATGTCATTGGTTATTTCCCATTGCATGGAAGAAAAAATTACTTTGTCTTCCCTACAGCACAGCACATGTTTGAGAAGGTGAATGATGAATACATCACTACCTCTCCCTCTTCTACCTGGCTATACATTTTCTTGAATTTGTAGTAATAACTTGCACAAACATCTGTTAACTTCAGTTTAAATGAGTCAATTGGTTCAAAAGCAGGAGGATATAGACAAACACACACTGAGAGACAGTGAAAAGGACAAGAAAGATGGGAATCCCCTTAACACCAACACTGCTCAACACCTGATTGTCTCAGAACAAACCAGCCAAATTTTATTGCTTAAATTTCAAGAACCTGATTCAGATAAGATATTTTCTATAGCTACCAATGATTGCAAAAGTACCTTTTTACTGGCTTGTCAGGAAGGCATTTCAATTCCTTGTAATCAAGATAGACTGTAAAAAACAATAGACTTGCATCAAGTAACAGGGATTAAGAAGCAGGTTTTTCCTAATGACTAAGTCATAAAAAGTGCATGGGAGCATATTAAACCTTCAAGCTAGTCAATACACTTTCTTCCTCAATTTAAAATAACGAACAAGCAAACTTAAAAAAACAGCCAACCAAAACAACAAAAATAAGCTGCTTAAAATACTGTGAACAAAGTAGAATTTTGACTACTGAATTCAAAATAAAGAGATTCATTCTTTTCTTCACTGGGACAACAGACAAATTTCAAGAGTGTTTTCTACAAAGCAGTGACTTCATGTGATTGGCATGCACTATAATAATAAACCAAGAACAAGTAAAGGAACATTATTTTATTAGGCAAAGGTAAAGCAATATAGCCACCCAAACGCCACATGGCTTTTAGACACATTCCCTGGCATGCACAAGTGCATTGCTTTCTCTTTCTATAATGTACAATCTATATATGTACACAATATATCTGGCAATTCAGCTAGAGGTATTTTCTTAATTGAAAAAGCTCACTCGATTCTTACTCTGTTCATAGAGGGTGTAAGGATTCCTACAGTCTGCATTGTTGTATTTTCCTGCCACAACAGCAGTTTGACCCTTAATATTACAATAGAAAAGGCTGCTGTAAAATTTTATATGCTCAGGGCTACATCTGCAGTCATACTACTTTATTGTTAATATTATTGCTCACAAGATGGCACAAAAAATAATTATTCTCAGCAGAAATATTTGCATGTGTTTATTTTTAGCTCCTGAACAGATGAATACATCAGCAGGGAATTACAGCTGAGGTTGTTTCACTGACATCAATCAATTCTTGTCAGATGACAAAGCATCATGACCAAATGAAGCACCAGTGTAACCAATGGGACTTGCTTTGATGGTAGTTGTATATTTAGTAACAAAAGACATGATGCTGCAGCAATTGTAAATGCTGCACAGAAAATACTTTAGTTCTTACTCTTGAATTGTGGATAAGAACATTATGTGGCTTCTATACATTTTATCAAGCATTTTACTGAATCTCTATGGTTTCTACTTTTTCTAAGTCAGTGCTTTTAATTTAAAGAGGTCATCTGAATTCCTCCCCTAGGTGATATGTCTTACCCTCAGGAGCTGTTTGCATTTTTATTATCCTCTAAAATTATACTGAAATAAATGTGTCCAACCTGAGTTTGAGCCACTGTCTCAAAACTAAACTTAGCCACTTGAACTGGCTGTGACTGGGATTTTAAAATTACCTAGTTCCTCCTGCCATAACAGTACTGTTCACTTGGGTGCACACAAAAATAAACAGAACATTCTTAATTAGCTCATCTGAAAGAAGTGCCTCCTAAGCGTGTCTTTCCAAGCTCTGTTTATAATTGTGAAGTTGTCATCCTAAGGGGAAAAGCGTAACTGTTTTCATGTTTCTACTACACAGTCTTAAGCTAATGAGTTTGCACTTGGATTTATTAATTAACATGTTTTATATTGCTTATATAAAAAACTTGCCCAAGACTCTGTTAGTTAGTTAGTCAGAATCTAATATGTGAAGATTTAATGCCTTTAATTGTCTGAAAGACCGTGGTGATTATTTGGCTGAGTAACATACATCCATATCTTGATGAATTTTGGATGCTGCTGCAATTCCCACTGAAAATGGGTTATTTTAAACAATCACACTGATTGCCTCTACTTACATATTGAACTTGAGAGAGAAGACTATAATTCTAAATTTCTTTTAATATTAAGGTAAGTCACTATCCAAGTTTTAATTGCATGACTCTTGAGAATGTCTATTTCCCCATTAAAGAACAATTTTTTGTTTTTCAAGACAAAAAAAATCTCATTTTAAAATTAAGACATTTAAGATGCAGGAAAAAAAGGTAGTGTCCATAAGACCTTCACACCTTTTCAATAAATAAAATATCTTTCAAAATATGCCTGGTTGTAGAAGTGCAACACAAATCACTCTGGTCAAAGATCAAATAAATTTTCTGGATGTCAATATACCTTGGCTGAATTTTGCTGTCACAATAGAAACAATAGCATTAGGTGTGAAAGTGTGCATAATCTTATGTGGTCATGGGCTTGATGAGCTGCAAACGGAGTATGGAGCTGGAAAACCCCAGAAAACCTAGAGCTGCCCTGGAAATGGACACTGTTGCCAGCACTATAACACAAGGAGTTAGAAAAAGACCAGGTGCATGTGTCTCATTTATAAATACAAGTTTTGGCAGGTCTAAACACTCTCTTCATTAAAGGGAATGAGAACCATCTCCACTGAATTTAAAGAATTTACTTAATTTCAGAGATGGGTTGGAGTAAATAATTGAATTTAAGACTTCAGCTATTGCCTCTTTTTCAAATGTCTGGTTTAAGTTCTTTCTTAGCATTATAAGTGCATCTAAGAGGATTGCAAATGAAAAAAAAACCAATGTTCATGGAATGTTTGAAATAACCACATACTTCTTAGCTGTTCTCCAATGTTAAAAATAAAATCAATACAAATACATCAGAAGGGAGTAAAAGAAAGTAAGCATGATAAATATGCTTTTGCCAGTCTGCTTTCTTTCTCTGCAATGTGATGATTTCTCATAGAAATAATGTGTCTGTAAAAGCATATCTGTGTAGCACTGCATTTGATCCGTTTGATTGTTGTAGCATTACACCTGAAGGCTGATCAATATCAAATTGCCTTGAACAAAGTCAAGCCTACAGCACAGCTGGGCCATGGTATTGTGTTCAAGGTAAAGACATAATCTGCAAGCACAAATGAATTGCCTTTCTCATTGGCCACCTCATCACTGAACTTGCACTTTATTCTAACGTGTGGCTTCAAATTTCACTTTGTTATTCTAGGAAAGGGAAATACAAATCACACACCTGCTGCAACATTGTCCCATAATATTAATGTCACGTGTCTGAAGCAGTCCTTTCCCAGTAGATAATGTTCATACCTGAGTTTGTAAGAGCAGTTCAGCAGGTCACACTCAGGCACTGGAGGTCTCTGGAGCCTGTGTGTGGAGGTTGCACATCAGTCTGGCTGAAGGGAAATGGACGTACACCAAATTTTTCTGATACTAATTCAGCTGTTTTAGCCCTTCTCGTCTGGAAATTCCAAGTCCAATTTTAACTGAAACTGATCCAAAATTGCAGGACACTCTGTGTGGGCTTCCCACATAACTCAGGGAGGTTGTTTTAGGCAGTCCCTGCTGTCAGCTCCCACAATGAATGTGTTTAAGAATATTCCAGATATCAACACAATCTTGAAAGAAATTTTCCCTGCTTTGCTAGCTTGGGTGTTCTGTATTTCACAGGACTAAGCCCATCACAGATATGTTTAATTACTCTGTCTTTGATTCAACTGTATTATTAAGACAGACCTAGCAAGCTCTTGCTGATAGAACAATCAATATGGGTGATACTTCCAGTCACTGGATTTTTGCATATCTACTTCACAGGAACCAGCACTGTTGTACTTGAATTCAACACAGTAACAGTGAAACAGAATTCCTGCTAGAATCCTACATGATATAAACATGCCATGAATATAAAGACTGAAATTCTAGTTATTCAAACAAGAGCTCTTCCAAAACCTGAGATTACATTTGGAGTGAAGACTGATTTATAATTATGATTTACTAATTCATAATCAGTCCTCGTACTATTAAAAATCCTAATAAAGGAGAAAATTACCTAATATTCAGGATTACTATGCGCATATTGGCCATCCATAAGATATTTCTTATGGTATGTAGATTAAATAAATAAATAAAATTAGGGCCTGGAGCTGGCAATGAGGTGACTGAAGCCTGCTTTTGTGATTAAGGTGTCTTTATTCCTCAAGCAACCTGGAGTTTGTTATACACAAGTCAAGCTATAAATCAGTAGATATTGGATGACTCAAAAGCTATAGAGTACATAAAATTATGTGGCTTCAGCTTAAAGAATCACAAGCAGAGAGAAATTAAGGATGGAAGGCTTACTAAACTGTCTAGTTCAATGTCTGCCAAGATGGGAATATTCCCTGGAATGTATTTTACAGCACGTTATCAAAAATTGTTTCCATATGTGATTCTGCTCTGGAAAGAGCCTATAAAAGTGGTCTGTACCACTTTAGGAGTACAGAATAGTACCATTCTGACTGAATCTGTGATTTCTTTCAGTTCCAGAGAGTTAAAAGAAATGTCTTTTTCCTCTCAGTTGAAGACATCCACTCTTTCAGTCACTCACTCTCTCACTTACAATAGATGTTCTGTGAGGCACCCTTGCCTTTATTTGCATTGTGTGACTCCACATTGTGCCTCCACTCACTCCTCTTGCCTTAGGCTCGCTGTGATGCAGGGAGGAGGATGGAGGCACCAGCAGAGGTAAAGGGATACAGATTCTTTGTATCACCTCCATGTGCATTGAGACTCACAGCATTACCGGATCATCCTCAGCTCTTCCTCTCCTATTTCTGAGCCCACAGTTTCTGAATCCTGGCCCAATGAGTCCTTTATCATTCTCAACTTCCTTCTGATATTAGTACTGAAAGAATTCAAATATTACTACCACTCTCCCCAAGAGACCTTTCTGTTACAGCATGAGGTGAAGGAATGAGTCAGTTACCTGAATCCTGAAGGTGCTGAGATGATTCTTCTGCCTCATAGTAAGCTCCTTTGCTATTCATTTAATGCCCCTTTGTCTTCTCATTGACTCTAAATGTGGCCTTTTCATTTTTTCTTTGATTTTCTTCATAGTTCTTTTCTTTTTCCATTTCACAGTTTTAAACTCTCTTCTAGGACTGGAATATAATTTTGATTTCCTTGACTAGAGTGACCAAATAGGCCATGCTGTTTGACTGGATAAGATTTATCTTTGTCAGTTCTGTAGGATCCATGCCAGGCTTTATGTAAGTGGTCCTCCTTGCTTTGTTGTCAATGTCCACGCTTTGAGGTCAGATTCAGGCTGGGTGTGGGTGAGTGATGCTTATTCTTGCTGACAGCAGGGAGAGAACCATGCTCATCTGAGCATTGACTGGAACAGCTCAGCTGGGACCTTGTCAGGGTTTTCAGACAATTAGCAATTTACATTTAATTTTTTTCCCCCATTATTCATCAGATTCCTGTTCTTTGAGTTTTGCATGTCCTAATTTTTATGCTGATTTCAAAACAGTCCCAATTCTAATGCCATCAAACTTCTTTTTAATTATTCACATGCTCACCACTGCCAGAGGATATCAGCAGTCCTTTCACCAAGACTTTAACAAAAATCATGCTTTTTTTCCCTCACTCCTCCACTTGCCTGTCAACATTCCCCTTTCTGAGCGTCTTCAAAATGTCCTTATGCTGTTTCCACACTGCAGCAGGCAGGCAAGCACAAAGCATAACACAGACATCTTCTGGAAACCTGACTCGCCCTCTCAGCTTGGAGCCTTCCTGCCAGCAGCCTGCTCAGGCTCTCTGCTGCAGTGAGATGCTGGCAAATGTGTGATGCTGAGACCTCAGAGCCCTCAGAGATGCACCTAAACTCACCTAGATTTATTCTTTGCTGGGTCTCTACAACCAGCCAGGCTTGGAGATGCAGTGTAGGTATAATGGTCATTATTTGTGGATTGCCTGCCACCAAAGCAGAGTTCACACCTCTTCAGTTCACTGCAATCATATTTTCTCACAATCACAACAGCATCTGTGGGGTTGGAGCACTTACAATCCTGCTTCACAGAAATCCCGCTTTGCAGAAATCCCACTTCACACTTTCCCACTGTTTTCTAGGCTCAAACTCATCTTGCCTACTGCAGTTTCTTTTCCTCCTCTTTTATATTTTACTCTGCTTCATCTTTCATAGTTTACAAAGAAAAATTAACTTTGTCAGTCCTTATTCTTGATGCTGGCTGTACTACAGCCTGAGGCTTCCAGATGCATTTCAGAGAGAGAGGGCAGTGTTGGCTGCAGCAGTCACAGCATTAAGCAAGACACCCTGGGAACCTCAGCTTTATTTTTACTTTGTCACAATCTTGCTGAAGGACTGTGGCCTCCTGGGGCCTCCTCCTGCTTCGGTTTCAACACCTTTCATAGAAAGATAGAATCACAGGATTCTGGTTTAGGTTGGAAAAGACCTTTAAGATCATCAAGTCTGACTGTTACCCGCACACTGCCGAGTTCACCCCCTAAATCATGTCCCTTAAGCACCACATCTTTTAAATACCTTTTAAATAAAGGTATTTTAAATACCTCCAAGAATGGTGACTCTATTACTTCCCTGGGCAGCCTGTTCCAGTGCTTGACAACCCTTTTTGGTGAAGAAGGCTCTCCTAATATGTAATCTTAGCCCATGCAGTGTGACTTGAGACCATTTTCTCTTATCCTATCACTTGCAACTCTAAGAAGAGTCTGCCCCTCCACTCCCCCCTTGTTATCCCCTCCTTTCAGGTAGTTGTAAAGAGCATTAATATCTTCTCTGAATCTCCTTCTCAACCACCCAAATTCCCTTCACTGATCCTCATAAG
Organism: Pycnonotus jocosus; assembly: GCA_013400435.1. Classification (NCBI taxonomy): domain Eukaryota; kingdom Metazoa; phylum Chordata; class Aves; order Passeriformes; family Pycnonotidae; genus Pycnonotus; species Pycnonotus jocosus. The sequence goes on from VWYP01011498.1 coordinate 39,575, forward strand.
TCTTGTAATCCTTTCACCACCTTTGCTGTCCTTCTCTGGACACTCTCCAGGGATTTAACGAGGCTCTTCAAATAAGGGTCCCAAGAATGAACACAGCACTCAGGATGTGCCCTCAGCAGTGCCAAGCACACAGGGGGATGATCACTCTTCCTGGTCTTCCAGCAGCACTCCAAGAACCTCCAGGAGTGTTTCTTCTCTGCTGTGCTGTATTTCCAGCAGACACCAGGTAAGTTGAAGCCCTGCAGGAGAGCAAGGGCTAGCAATTGTGAAACTTCTCCCAGCTGCTTACAGAATTTTTCATCTACCTCTTGATCCTGGTTGGGTGATCTGAGATGACTCCCACCATGATATCTGCCTTGTTGGCCTTCCTCTTGGTTCTTACCCATAAACACTCAGCCCTGTGGCCACCATCATCAAGCTCTAGACAATCAAGACACTCCCTAAAATACAGGACTACCCAATGTCCTCTCCTTTCTTGCCTGTCCCTCTTTGGAGCTGCAGTACTCCAGCTGTGGGAACCATTCCACCGCATTTCCATGATGGCAATTACCTCATGGTGCTACTGCTACCCAAGGGCTTCCAGCCTCCCCTGTTTGTTCCAGTGCTGCTTGCACTGGTGTAGATCCTCTTCACCTGGGCTACTGATCCAACCCCTTCCTGAGGGCATAAATCCAAATTCCTGCTGACCATTCTCAAGTACTTCCATAGTTTCTAACATCAATAACCTTTGTGGTTTTGCTGTCACATGGATCTCCATCCAAGACTTACAGACCTTGCCACAAAAGCCACCCTTCAATACTGCTGTGCTGTGCCTAGGTTTCATCTCTGTGGAGCCTGGCTTTATCCCTTTTTCCCTTCAAATCTACTTTGATCTCTTTCTGTGAGCCCTGCTAACACCTGTGCCAAAAAACCTTCTCCCCTTTGAGAGAGGCGTACCCCATCTATTGTGTTGTGTAAACTGACCCACGATGAAAAAACCCCAAAATTATTCCAGTGACATCAGGTTCATAGCCAGAAATTGATCTTACAGCATTTCATGTTCTTTTTTCCCTCATCACGTCCTGCAACCAGAACGATAGAAGAGAATACTAATTGTTCACCTTAACCCTGATGGTATTGGCTTCCTTTATAAAAAGCTTTCAGGCCTATTGAAGAAAAATAGCCTGGAAGAGAAATGCTATTATGGCTTGGCTGATGCAGTCCTTGCTATTTTCTCATCACAATCACAGGAACAGAAGTGTTGTACAGTGCCTGAAAGTTCACCAACCCACAGAGGAGGTTCCTCCTGCACAAGATTGAAGAGCTTGGAGCCCTCCTAGACTCTGGCATATAACCAGCATGGCAGTGGGTCTGCCAATACAGAAATATATATTTTTTTTAACTTTCAAGTTTCCAAAAGCTTTCTAGTCCAAGCATTTATTTACTTTTTATCCTGGAAAGAAACAAAAAGGAGAAAATAAAGGTTGGATAATTTTCACTTTGCGCATATGTGTTCTGTTTCTGATCCAGTTACAATAGTCAACTCCTCCTGCTGTGCCACCCAAAAAGACTGGAAAATGTCCATTCTAATTGCTTTCCCTAGGCTATGCTGAGTGAGTGTTCAGCTGGCCCAGGCTGAAGTGTACTGATATAAATTCACTGTGATGGAGCCGCACTGCTGCTGATTGTTGCAGAACTACCATGGAGTAGTAAATGCTTCACTGCTCTGTTACCCGGGGGGGGGCTGAGCATTAACTACACTATTGAACAGCAAATGCTTATCATCCCCTCTAATTCAAACTATATAAATCACTGAAGAGAGACAATGTGCCTGCAGGGAACTCACATGGTCTATAAAAATGTAAAAATCAGAACTATATTTAGCTGACAGAGCAATACTTAAAAAACAAGAAAGTATTCAAAAGATAATCTCAGGCATTAAACTCATCTTCATTTCAATCTAGCCAAGGTTTGGTGGAGTTTAATCTCCTCTGCAAACATTTTCATCATTAACAGCATTTAAAAAAATGGGATTAAGAAATAAAAGCAATTACTCTTCTCTCTCCCCCATCCTCCAACCATTCATGCAGTATATAGAACAACCCCTTTTAAACCCATCCTTAGAGCAAAGCAAAATACCAGCATTTTTTATTTACTGAGAAAAGCATTTCTACTCTGCTTAAAAAATAATAGAACATCTAAGATAAGTTGCTTGTAAACCACGTAACCACTGAAAGTGGAAGACACAGTTCTCTTTTGTTTAAAAACAGTTCTTCAAATGTAGGGCTGATGCAAGGTTCATTGCACTGAGAAGAAAGGCAAGTAAAAACATTCCTCCAAGGAACTGTACTGTGACTGAGGACATAAACTTTCATTCCTGTATAAGCAAACACTCTATGTGAAGTGGACAAAAGGATTTCCATTACTGTCAATGAATTACTTGTGGCTGTGAAGTTAAATGCACACGAGCATTTGAAGCATCAGGGAACTTTATAATTAGCTGGTGCTGCATATTCCTTAATGTGTACATAAAATCTTTTCTGTTTTGGCCTTAACCATGCAATTACCTCTGGAAAGGCCTCACCATGTATTCACAATGCAATTTATTGCAGAGCTAAGGCCTTCAATATATTCTATATTAAAAACCAAAACCATCCCCGAACATCTATCCGTAGAGAAATAAAGCATAGTTACTTTTAATACACAAATACAATCACAGAAAAAAGACAAAGAGAAAAACCAGATGAAAAAAACCTCAGGGGAAAAGTGGTATGGGACTTTCTGAGTGCTCCATGTAGCATTCAGAGCTGATGAAAGAGAGATTTGACAGCAAAGTTGGAAAATGATCACAAGCAATCAATGTTTCAAAGAGGTCAGAACAGAATCAAATAAGGCTACTCAGCTTTATTCTTAATCCACGGACAGCTTAGCAGCATCCCACTAAGATCTATCCTTTTTGAAGATGTTCTAATGAAACAAAGAACATTTTGATTTTTTAATCTTATGAAAGATGATGTCATCAACAACTTGTGTTTGTTCTTTTTCCCTTCACAGAGAAAACACCTGTACTTGATCAGCATGTGTGTCCTACCACATTCTGTGGGCCTGAACCAACCAAGTAGAAAAGGATTTTAGACAGAAATATAATTAAACCATGCAAATATGTTTGAAACACTGAGAGAAATAACATGAGGTATGGCTTAATTAGACAATCAGCAAAGAGTTCTCCCAGCATATCAAGCCACGTATATACAAGATTACTTTGTAAGAATGAAGCAAATAATGCCAACATACTTCAGATGTTCTATCAGGGCACCTCATTATCAAGAAGGGAGATAAGATCTTTCTGTATATGCTTGTAATGTGGCTTGAAGGTGTTGCTTTCAGTTGTCTTCAGATGAAGAGCTGATAATTAGCTCTAAACAAAATCAAGGAAGCTCAGAGAAAACCAATGAAATCTCTAAAGGCAATCTGGTCTTCCAAAGGCTATGATTTCATACAGTCCATGGCTTTATCTCCTATTGGTTATTATATGTTCATCAGTGTATCAACACTGAGAAGAGAGCAGAGTATTCTAAGAAATTTTAGTGAAAAAAAGCTTAATTTGCGATTAAGGGCAGAAAAATTAATGTGATGCAGCAGTAGTTTAATATGCTGGCAAAACGAACACTTACAAGTAATCCTCCAAAATGTACACCAGCTGCAGAATGCCAGATGAATTTAAGATGTTCATCCCTCAGGACCACTCAATGAAAATGAGCTCATGCTTCAAGATTTTCAGATCAGAGCCATATGCTGTACACTAACACGTTTGCAATATTAGTATCCTGAAGTAGATTTCTTAGAGCATTATTGAATCTAATTTCCAACAGCCATAATCAGCAAAGTTCTCTCATTTCTCTGTGGAGATAACCCTGTTGGATCAGCCTTACATGATATCACTCTGGTACTAGGTTAAGAGTATATTCCAGTCTGACTAAACATTAGATATCCATAACTGCAGATGATGAAGAATTTAATTGATTTTAAAATTTTTCTCCTGATGTTACTCATCAGTTGGTGGAAGCTGCCAGGAGTGGGAATGGAAGGTGACATTTCATCCCTCTGAGGGTCAGCTGGGTAGCCTGTAGTGCCCAGCATCTGTGGAAGGATGGCAGAGGTGTGGGTCAGGTATACACAGACTCTTCCTCTTCTGGCATGCCAGGAAGTCTCATGCATTAGAAACAGGCCTTTTATTTTATTGAGTTTCTTTGGCTCCTAAACACTTTTAGCTTTTTGTTTGCAAAAAGTAAATATCAGTAAGTGAAGAAAAAAAAATGGCCTCTTAAAACTTAATCTAATTTGCCTTATGTTCAAGACCCACTATTACACTCCTCATGCTCATTATGTCTGACCTAAAAAGAATATTAAAAATCTCATTATTTTGTTGCTGGCTTTTCTACTTAATTATTACCACAACAGGCAGGTAATCATTATGATGATTAATCAAGACTGAGATGTAAATAGCTCACATAGGGGTTAATAATCAGATAATAACAGTAAGCACTGTGTCTGTATAATTAAGTCAAATGACATGATTTATACTGGTGCAAGTCTACCACCAGAATGCAACATTTAAGGATTTTACTGTCTTTTCAAACAGCCCTACACTTTACAAGTCTACAGTATCTGAAAGTTGCTTAAACTCTAAACTTGACATTAACAAAATCTTAATTGAAGGGAGATTTTTTTTCTAAATTGTAGTAATTTATTTGCCATCAATATTGGCTACCGTTAATTAAATTTTCCTTCTTGACAGCCCACACTTCACAGAAACTCAGAATGGCTGAGGGTGGAAGGGATCTATGGAGGTCTTCTTGTCCAACCACCCCAGCTCAAGCAGGGTCACTCTGTCTCCAGAAACCCCATCACCTGTGCATCACAATATTCCTGTAGGAATATGCTGAACTTCTAATGTGGCCAGTGACAAAACTCTCACTGATTTTCTAAAAACAATGTATGATTTATAACACAGAGATTTTCTTGTATCCGCTCATAATTGGAAGGGTTGGCTGCAATCTTTAATAGTTGTGTAAGCACCAGCAGTGCTGCACGTAAAGCAAAATAAGGCATTTCCAAATCACTTGCAATTTTAAAACAAGAAGGAATGTCCCATAAAAACAATGGTTTTCTCAAGATATAGCCACTCAAAGAACAACAGCTAAGTATTTTTATATTAGTACTAAAATAACTTATTTTGCTGTCTCTGTTTCTTTCTGCTATCTCTTTTTCAACTGTGGAAGTAAATGGTAGGATGCAAGAAGATATAAATGCTTATTCCCTACATATAAATGCTATTTGAATGATTGCTTGAGAGGAACTCTGGAAGCTACCAACAGATTTACATTTTTGCTAAGGGCCAGATGTGAATCAACATTTCTAAGTTTGAGACAAAACTTATTTCTTGAGTAGTCCTACTGATCGAAATAAATTTTGGGGAAGGGCTGGGTTTTCATTTGCATACCTTCCTAATGTGGGAAGATTTTCTAAAATAATTTTTAGGTTTATTTGTCTTTGAAATTTGTTATCCTTTTCTTTTCTTCTTTCTTTTCTCATTCACGTTTCCCTAAATAATTTTGTTTAGTACTTTGATAGGACTGCACAGGCCAGAAAGCTCAGGGACAGAGTTGTACAGAGGGTAAAGAGAGAGGCCACTTTCCCACAGGGAGGATTTCTTGCTTATTTAGCCACTTTTCCAATCTTCACAAGTTCCCATAAAGCTCTACCTTAATCTATTTAGCAATTTACAAGGTTGCAAAGTGAGCTAGATGCAGACTTCAGGAAAGAAATTTCATGGAAATCCAAGGAGAGACAGGTTAAACAGAGCTTTATGGTTGCTATCCTCACAGCATCAACATGCACAGTTCATTCCATCTGTGCAGCTTTTACAGCTGTGGTTCCAGTGACATTAGCAAGGGACAATCTCCAGCAGCACATTTCAGGTGATAAACTGGAAACCTTTGAGGAAAGAAAAGCAGAGATCTCCACACATTGTCTCCTCTCCACACATTTTCAGCTGCTTGAGATTGTTTAGACATTTCAAGACCATGAAGAATTCACATAAACAACCTTAAATGAAATGTCACTTTTGGGGAGGATCTTTACCCCTCCTCAGCACAGTGCCCAGGGGAATACAATGAGATTGATATTTCTCCCTAACACTTGTTGCACTGCCAGGGTACCAAGTGCCTATGAGCTGGATGGTCAATATTCCAGGAGATATCTGGATAAATGAAGTTGTATCCAGATTTTTATGCTTGCTTAAACTGTTAGTGTCAGCCTTCCAGCTTGCACTGAGGTAAAATATTCACTTGCATAGGACAGCACCCCAGCAACAAATGCCAGAAATTTTTCATCAGGACCTATGCCTCATGAGCTAAGGGGTTTTAGCACTTTTACGAACTTGTTTCCTTTTTCTACTCTGCATTTTTTGCTCTTTCCCCATATTTTATTAATGCCAGTCTGCTTGAAAAGGGCACAGGGAAAAGCAAGCGTTCTGCAGGGTAAATGGGAAAAGAAATGGACAGAAGCTTTTCTTAAAATGTCACTGCTCACAAAGAGCTTGTGGCACCCCAGTGTTATATAAGGCTGAGTTTTAAAGACCTGTTGTTAAATATGCCCCGATCTCTCTCATATTTCTAGCCTGCAATTTTAATCCTCTCCACACTGAATTTTAATTTAAAAGTATTTCAATCTGCAACTTGCTACAATCCTTTGTCGTGTTTTATATGCACTTGGAGCATTGCTGTCCTGAATCAAGCCAATCATGATTGTCAAAAGATGTATCTGACAGAGCCAGTAATTGCTTTAGCAAAATCCTCAAAGCCCTCTGTGACCAGCCTGACCCGTTACAAGAATTTGTTGTTCCTGTGCTTTGTTCATCATTTACCTTCACCAGTACCAACTGAAGCCCTGTTCTAATTGTAAATCTAAAGCAGCTGTACATCCATCCCAGGAGGTCTGATTATATTTATCCAAAATAATAGAGAACCGTAGATGACTCTAAAGAAAACTCTTCACTTCCCCACCTAACAATTTAGATCTCAGATTAATGAGCTCTTAAGTAATTGGGTCAGCCATAAATAGGGCTGTTTGCAAAGACAAGAACACATTAATCTGGAAAGGTCATACTGCTCATATCACTGGGAAGTATTACAGTATTTATAACTCAGTTTTGAGGATCAATTGCTTGCAGTCAGATTTCATCTGTTCCCTTTAAATATATTCCAACTAAAGAGTTCTCTGGAGGTTTCTTCCATGTAGTCCACAACACAGAGTAAATACTTCAGGTCAAGGCAGAACAGATTTTGTTTAAGTTTCTCCTATGAAGAGTTGCAAAAGCCAGTATTGATTTCTGGATGTTTACTTCAGGAAAGAAGAAAAGGCTTTCTTGGTGTTGGAGGTCTAAGGGATTATTACAGACAATAGAATGCCCCCCTAGGATCTGCTCCTCAGTAGCTGTCTGATAAGGGATAAAATGTTCTCCACAAACCTGGCTGCACCTTAGGGACACATAGGGACCTTTGCATTGTATCCCATGCTGTTACAGCAGCCTTTCTTTCCTCAGCTCCTACAGGAACTCTGTACCATGCTGGGGAATAAATTATTTATTTGGGGACTTCTTCCTTGTCTGTGTGAACCTACTATCCCAATGGTTTTTGGGAGGTATAAACTCTAGTAAACTTAAAAAGCATATGATTTTACAACTTTCCTTGTCTGAGCTTGTTATGGGAATACAGGAAACATCAGCACTGTAACACTGTGAATTGAATTGTTTTACTTCCTAAAATACTCAGCACACACTCTACATTCTATCTTGTCCCTTCCTGACCTCCTTGACCAGGTTATTTGAGAATGAGAATTGAAGTATTTTTCTAAGCCATTAAATTAGAAATAAACTGCATAATATACTGCTATCTTCAGCAGATTGCTGGAGGGTTTAAACCACATTGTTGTAGCCTTTATTTGATTTATGCAAACAAAATGCCTTAGCATAATATGCAATTAAAATAGGATAATTTATTCCATTAATTTGAATCAAAACACAATCCTACTCTGTTGTAAAAAAAAGTCCATCTTAAAGCACAACCTGGAAGTTTCATGTCTTGCATTGGGGTCATAGGGGAAATGGAAACACGAAAACACTCTAGAAATCCAGTTAAGAACAGAGGTACTAAAACAGGTCATCTTAAAAAGTGTTGGAGGAAAGAACTGGTAGCTAAATATGAGAAAACACCCCTTAAAACATGGTTTCATTATTTCTACCTAATTTTTGCTGCTCATAAAATATGCAAGAGTTGACAGGGAAATTCTTGAATATAAATCTTATTTAAAAAATATATAAGAATAACCTTCCGTGAAGTCCATAGTCATTACAAACCACAAGTGAATGTCCATCAGATGACACTGGGTGAAGCATTTGGACCAAGAGAATACTTTAATCTGGCGTTAAATTTATTACTCTATAATCTAAGGAGTCTTATAAAATTTAAAATGCAAGGATAACATTTCCATTTCAAAATATTTGTACTTTTGACATAGTTTGGAATATTTGAAATATAGTTTAAACATCTCTAGTATAATTACTGAATAAAAAGTTTGTAGCAGGAATAGATGAGATCAAGGAACACATTAAAATCATATTCAAAAGCAGAAAATTGAGCCAAATTTGGCCAGAAGAGTAATTAATCGTGGAAGCACAACATAGTTTGAGTTGGAGAAGACCTTAAAGATCATCACCTGTTCCAACCCCCCTGCCATGGACACAGACACCTTCCACTATCCCAGGTTGCTCAGAACTCCATCCAGCCTGGCCTTGGACACTTCCAGGGGTGAGGCAGCCACAGCTTCTCTGGGCAACCTGTGCCAGGGCCTCACCACCCTCAAATAAAGAACTTCTTCCTTATGTCTAATCTAAACCTACTCTCTCTGAGCTTGAAGCCATTCCCCATTGTCCCATCACTACCTGCCCTTGTAGAAAGTCCCTCTCCAGCTTCCTTGTAGCTCCTTTAGGTATTGGAAGGGGCTCTGAGGTCTCCCCAGAACCTTCTCTAATCCAGGCTGAGCAATTCCAGTCCTCTCAGCCTGTCTTCTTATAGAGTAGGTGTCTTTAGTCAAATAGTTTCACTTCTGGAAAATGGAGTTTTGGTTGTTTGAATATTTTAAGTGTTCAATAGACTTCTGTTGGCCTCTTTGAGTGATGAATCTTGACTTTACTTCTCACTTGAAGACTTTCATTCCTGCACCCAACCCTGGATTTTGTCACTCTCCTGAATTAATTCATTCTCATTCTAATATTGTCTAATTGGTGAATGAGGTACACAGGACATCAAGGATGCCTTGCCAAGTAATCGCTATTTTTGAAGCTGTAGCTACAATTTTCCCCCTCTATAAATGTGCACATAGTTGGGAGAGTGAGGAAAGCTCAAAATATTCATCACCAAGTGATGCTGGCTGCTAGAAAGAGAGAAAATGGTGCCTGTAACCTCCAGGGAGTTAGTTCATCATTAGATTAACCACCACCAAGGTAAGGCCATACATCATGAAAAGTGACAGGCGCAGTGTTGGCAATACAAGAATAATAAGTAGAATAACTTGCACTGTCATTGTGAGTGGGAATGGAGGAGAAGTCTTATAGATGCTGCTGAGGAAGGGGAGGGTGAGTAGGTAGTCATTACCTTGGGAGAAAAATGATAAACTGCATTCTTATTCAGCAGACGTGTCTTTGCTTATCAAGTTTATCTGCATTTCCAGCACACTATGAGAACCAAATACATCAGTTACTCAATGTCTAAACACACTTTTCCAACATGAAAAATATGTTGCCTATCCTGATAAGAGCTTAAATGCTTTTCATTTAACCTTAGCTTTCTCTACTTCAGTTTTAATGACAAATTGCTCTCTACATGCAATGTTTTCCAGCTAAGCTCCTTAGCACAACATTGCTACAGCATGAATCTCCCTGTTCCTCACTGGAGTGCTGCCCTCAGGCACTTGGTGCTCACTGAGACTACAAAAGGCAACCAGCTGAAGTCCTTTTGCACTCAATGGAATTTAGACTGTTCAAGGATAAAATCCTTCAGAACAGTGGATGAGCAGTGGGTCTTCTTTTTTTTTTTTTTTTTTAATAGGTTAAGAGTGGGGAAGGTGCTATTTTGAGAGCTCCCCACAGAGAACAGATGTTTGTTTACAAGAGACAGTGCAGATTCCATGACACACAGAGTTCAGCATCCTCATCCTTAGTTTAGTTTCAGCCTATCTCTGCCTTCTCCATTTCCTTCAAAGTTTCATGAATTGAAGTAAAAATACATATAGAGAGTCAACATAGGTCAACTCTTCCTTCTTCAAATTAGCAAGCCCTTTGCTGTTAACATCTCAGCATCCCTGCCTCCCCTGCAAAGCTGCCAGGGCTGTTTTGCACACCCAGTTCATGTTGGTCATGGATGTACCAATTAATAAACAAAGAAATCTTTCTCTGTTTATGCCTTTTATCCCTCTCTAAATCTGAACTGTCCTCAAGCATCTCCTGTACTCTTTGTCTGATAAACCTGTCCCAATTGTAATGTACCAGAAGTTGAAAGGCTGTAACATGTGAGGCTCTGGAAACATTTCAAACCATCATTTCCTTGGCTCAGGTCAATGCAACCTATAAAAACCCTCTAATTTTAGCAATCCAGATTAGCAGTTAAGTGCTTTTTCAGCAGAAGATCGGAACTAGAGATCAGAATGATGATTATTGACTTATGAAAAAGTATGTAACTTGTATGCATGACAGTAATCCTGTACTTAAAGGTTCATTACCATCTTAATATACCTAATAAACAATTCCATTTCTCATGTCTATAATTCCATGAACTTTTGAAAACAAAGTCCATCTTCTTTCTACAATGTCTCATCTCTACACAGATAAATCAGTAAATCTTGCAAAATGGAGATAAAAATAAGGCAGAGTCATGCTAATTTATTTTACAACCTCTCAGAATTTTGATTTTTGACAGAAAAATACCATTTAGATATTTAAATCTGCAAGGAGTATTTTCTCTTCTTTCTATTTCCATGTTCCCTCTCTCCTCCTGTGTAGTCTCCTGAACACTTTAATAGACAACTGGGCCTAAAAATGGAGCTCTGACTAAATCAAATATACTGATTTAATTCAATCACTTATCAATCAAGAAATGATGACTTACTGCTATTAATATTAAGCAGCCAAAACAGGTGGTGCATTAATGAAGATAGTGCTGACACATGTAATCAAAAAAATAATTTGGCAGTATGAAAAATACACAAGACTACTGGGTAACTGCTGAAGATTTAGCAAAATAAAAAAAAAATCTTGTTTATACTTTTCTCAGTGTGGAGTGACCTGTTTTCAAGTAATCTTAAAAACCAGAATAGAGAAAAAAGAACCACAAAACCCCCTTAGTATGTGTATTCTGAAAGAAAAAAAACCTCTTTAATTAGAACAGCATATTATTTATGTATCTAAATTTTAATTGCACTCACTTAATATACCCAAAATTATTTTCATTACAATCAAGCTTTTTACTCTTTTCTAACCCCATTAAACTCTGCTATTCATGGAATGAAAAAAAAAAAAAGGTTCCAAACAAAATTATGGCACCAGACATCCCTTGAATCTGAATTGAACCTTATTTCTTTTCATAGGAATACTAATTTTTAAATTGTAATCTAAAAGCTGGCACACCCAGACAGGGCCAGCCCATGGCCATCTCCTCTCTGGATGTCTCCATAGTAGCCCCTCCTGAGGATGCTCCTTCCCAGCCTCACGCTGCTTCCCAGCAGGACCCTCCAGGACCCCACAGCTGCTCCCAGCGTGGGCTGGGTCCCTTTCTGCCCCCAGCAGAATTGGGAATGTCAGTGGGGAACCCACAGAGCCTGGCTATGAGCTGCAGCAGGAGCAGGGCACAGAGAGGGTTGCTCACATCTCCTGGAGCCGTCCCTCTGCACCTGGAGAGACCCAGCAGCTCTGGGGGTATCTCTGCTTGTCAGCAGCACCCCTGGGCTGACAAACCACCCCCATGTGAGCTTCCACAGGAAAATCACAGCACAGAGTTCACCATGAGAGTGGTGGGAATGTGCTGTGGAGCTGCTTCCGCTGCCTTGGGAGTCGGGGTCTCTCCAGAGCCACGCATGTCACACGGAGACTTTGACAGGAGAGTCTTTTACAATATTATAATTCTTATTCTTCAAACATCAAATTAGTTTAGGTATATTTTTCAGAAATGGTCCCTTGACACCACTGTGATTGCTGAAAAAAAATCAAATGGAGCTTGAAAGACCTCAGCATCAGAGCTCAGCCAGGCAAAGTAGCCAAAGAAACCTCAAAACAAGCATGGGATTTCCCCACAACACTCCAATTTTTAGAAATAGCCAAATGTCAAACTCTTCAGTGTAGCAAGTCTCTTGTAGGTGCACAGTGTTTAATAACTGCCTCTTTGAGTCAGTTTGTTAAGCTTTTCCTGCATTTTTGAAGCGTCCAACAATCCTCTGAAAATGTGTGAAACATTTCCAAATCATTTTTCTTTCAGAGTTATAACAAAAACTCTTAATTAATTTCATTAACTTTTGTATTAGGTTAGTTTCACTTCACTGGAATAAGTCTTTATTCTCCATTTCTGAAGAAATTTTAAAATAAATAAAGGGGGAAAATATAATATAAAGTAAACTCGTCAAAAGCAATTACAAATAACCTTTGGACCACAAGTCTTTAAAAAAAATAATTAAAAACTTAAAATAATTTTTTCTACAAAAATTTGGTTATTTCCAGCATTTTAGGAGTTGAATTATAAGTAACATATTTGCAATTTGTGCTGCTTTGCCGTGTTAACCCATGTGGTCCACTGAAGAAGGTTCACTTCGACTACTCACAAAGATGATTTCCTGCTAAGAAGTTGAATTAGTATAAAAATGTTTTAGTGTGTATAATTTAAACATCTGGTAGTACAGCTAGCATTTTCTTCCTGAGGAAATTATATTCACCCCTCCTTCTTCCCCTTACAATGTAATGTGCTATTCTTTCATGTTTATTTCTGTTCACTTACAAAGCAAAATAAAAAAAGAGCAATTTAGGTAATGTTTTTTCCCTTTCTCACAAACAGTTTGATTTGATTTTATTTAAACAAAATCTAAAATTTCCATACAGAGAATATATACTGTAAGAATTTAAACACAAGTTCAATAATAGAGTTGAAAGTTTTAATATATATATATATCTGAGTGTGTGTGCAAGCATAGATATATGTATGTATGTATATATATATGTATATATATATATATATAGTGGAGCTATAAGATTTTTCTAAAAATTAGGGAAATTCAGATCAAGATTGATATTTTTAACCTCTGATTCTTCCCAAAATACCAGGAATGCATTCACCAGCAGCTATGAGGTTTCAGCACTGTAATATTCTTCAACTACTACACACAGACACACCACAAATTTTATATATTCTTAATAACCAAAGATAATTCTGATCTGTCTTTCAGTTTTCACCAAATCACAGGTGTGTTGCTGCTGGGAGATCTTGGTCATCAGAAAATCTGACCCTTGGAATTAATCCATTTCCAAGAGCTTTGCTTCTGGCTGGACAGACAGCCGAGATGCACAGGAAGCATGCTCACATTTTGTTCCCTATTTTTCTATCAGTTTATTTAGAACATAGCCCATAAGGACAGTCATAAATTTTGTAAGGTAACTCTCAGCAATGGCAGTTCAGGTGACTAAATTCTTCTTAGCCAGATTTTATCCTGCCTAATGAAAATATATAAAAGTGCTTCCCCCCCCCCGCCCCTTGTACATACCTGGGCTCCTCATCATTTTCTCAGAGCACAGCCTGGCTCAGCTGTCTGTGCTCTGTGTCAAACACACAATTAGAGCTATTGGATTGCAGCTCACAAGGTCAAGGCTACTTCTGGTTATGAGAAGTTCTGAGAGGCTCAACACATGAATGGGAAGTTCTCTGTCTTCACAAACTGTGCCTTTCCCATTCTCTCAATTTCTATATCAGAGAGCATCAGTCACAATGTCTCCTGCCTGTAAGACACAGCAATTATCACTGTCTGGAACCTCACTCACTGAGCAACTTTGTTGGGAGGTCAAATAACTCTTTCATATTACTTATCCACCAGGATTGAAGGGATTTACTGTCCATCCTTTTTGCAACACAAGTTAATGGGAAGAAAAGGATGGTGGCATTTTCCTCAGCTTTCAAAACCTGTAGAAAACTCTTTACAGAAAACACACACAAGCAGTTATTAAACACATTTTAAAGACAGGGTATTTTTGAGGAAGAATTTCAGTCAGAGTTACCTTTAATGGCAGTATCTTGAATCCAGCAGACTTTCTCTTCAGTACAAACCTGCTGAACACAGCAGTGATGCATTAAGCAAACCTCCAAACCCCTTAACTGAGGGGATGTCCTTCACACTCAGTGGAGAAGGTTTTAAAGATGATTCACAACAGCAGCACACTGACATGGTCACTCCCAGGAGAGTTTTGTCTCTGAAATCACCCATTATCTGTGCTGATTAGTGCAGGCTTGGGATCTTTGGCAATCCCTTACATCTCTGGGTAGAAGTAAATCAAAAGACCACATCGAGTATAAACATCACCAAAAATCCAGAATACAGTGCAACATAGTGTGTCCAAGAATCCATTTCTCTGAATTTATCTCAACACTAAAATTTTCAAACAAAATGAAAATCTGTTCCTGTGTATTTATAATAAATATCTGTAAAGTCAATATCAATGTTTTCCTACTACAGACAGCACACTGTACTTTTTAGTTTAATTTCTGCATCTACATCTTCTAGGGAAAGATTTGCTCAATAGTTCTCACACCAAAAATATCCAAGAAACAGTGATGTTTTAAGACATTATTCATTGTGTATAAATTTTAATTCCCCTGAAATATACTGCCTTAATAAGGGGAAATTATTGCATTTTACAGACAGAAGAGAAAGTGAAATCGTTGGGATTTTCTGTTTGAGTATCCTTGCTCTTTTGTATTAATTCAGTTTGACTGTTGGTGGAGTTAAAATTTCATTATAGAGTGAGTTATTAGTTCTAATAAGATATTACTGAAACATTATTTCTAGTTTGAAATCATGTTTAAATGATGTACCTTATGAGCTTAACTTCTGAGTGTTAAACCATCAGGGAAAAATGTTTAAAAAGTAAGTCACTGTACTGGGAGGTTAAAACTGGTTCTTGGCACAGCCTGAGCTGTCTGTAGGGTGGTCATGATGGGGGGCACACTGACCATGGGCTGTCCGAGGGGCAGTGCCCTCCTGCTTCTTGTGGAGGGGCAGAATGTGCCAGGTGGATGTTCTGGACAGCAAACCCTGCCCCTCCTGGGAGCCAGGGCTGGGCACTGCAGGGGAAAAGTGAAGCTTTTTTCATCTGTCTCACAAACACAAATTAAAAGATCCTTAGCATGCAAATATTAATACAAGTGAGTTCCTTCTCATTTCCTTTCACTTCAGAGTGTGTGTCTGGTACTATCTGCAGTCTAGTCCATATAATTTAGAGGGTCTGACATCTATTGCCCTGATCTCATTTATCACCAGCCCATCTTCATTTTAGAAGCACAGATACTCAGTGTACAATTTTTACTGTAAAATTGAATTTGTTTCTTGTGACAGAGTAGGCCTGCTGAATTTATGATTCAGTATTGAACATCCTTCACCTTGGAAGCAGCTCTCCTGCTGTAAAAGCAAGGCATCTCTCTCATGAGGACACTATAACATCATGATACAGATGCCCATCCTGTTAGACAAGGTCGTGCCAGGAAGAGCTAAACTTAATTTTCCGAGACTTTACAACACTTAGCCCCATATTTCACTTTACAAGGATAAATACAGGGAAATACTTTATCCCAATGTAACAACTGTCCTTTTGATGGGGAGAACAAAAAAAAAAAAANGAAAAAAAAAAAAAAAAAAAAAAAAAAAAAGTTTAACATTCAGTTCAAAGTGGCTGAGAGAAGGAAAATATGAAAGGAGTGCTGAAGACATGTTACTTTTCTATCTGATGGTTGCTGCCTTTGTCTTTACATCACAGAAAATATCCAAATTATCTCACTTCTATTTTGGACCCAGACTCTTCATTATGTGTGGGTATTTTATTTAAGACTGCATTTTTTGACTTTCTCAAATCCTTTCTCACGGGGTTCACTGCTTTGCTCTCACCTTAGTCTAACCACTGCAATTACTGTCAAGCTCTCAAACAAAACTACCACTAAATTGGTCTTAATTAATTCATGTTACACAGAAGCAGGGACATCTTGCTATTTCCATCTTGTCTTTAGACTTTCACAACCTACTTCAAGTCTGGAAATCATATCCTTCTTCCTCAGCACTTCACAGCACACATTTCTGAGATAAAGTTCTGCACTGAGCCCTTTGTCATGCAGGGGACAGCAGCCACAGCAGCACTGATGAGTCCATCTGGCTCCATCTCTGAAACACAACCCAAGAGGTTGCAACTCCTCATTTTCCAAGAAGAAAACAAACCTCTGTCTTTCACGTCATGCCTTGCCTTCCTCCCCTGTTTCACCTCATCATTATTTGTAGAGTCCCCAATGAGCCACAGCTCAGCTCCTGCATGCAAGAAAGCAGAAGCCACCATCCTGCTCTGCTGCACCTTCTGCAGCTCATTTTCCTTCTCTAGAGAAGCTCTGCTGCTGCCACCTGTTAAAGGGGCTCAGTAATTTTCCAGCCAAAGTAAACACCTACAGCCTGTAATTACAGCCTGTCAAAAACCCTCTCAGCCTCAAGGAACTGAGATGCTGCAGACTAAAGCTCCTCAGATCTGTCTGGATGCTTTTACAACCTCAAAAAGGAAACCAGTTCACAGCTGGGGAAATATTTTCCCAATTATAATTTAAATTAGCGTCTGTGTGTTCTGCATTTGAATGCACACTCCTGGGAGAGCAGCTGGATTTTGCTGCACTTGATAGATTTTGTAGAAGAATTAAACATTTTTTTAAAAATATATAGATTTTTTTAAAAAACACCAAACCAACAAAAGCACAAAAAGCCCAAACCAAAACAGAAAAACCCCAATACTCAAAACCCCCACATTCTCATGCTTTGTAAATTACAGCTCTTATTGCTCTGTTTCATCATTCATAGCACATTCCTGGACCACAGCAACAATATTGAGCAAAAAATGCATGGTGCTTGATGCCCAGGTTTATTCTCATTTTTAATTTCATTGACCTGCCTGGTTGCAAGGAATATTAGAGGATCATGGACCAAATGTTCCACAGCATAAACTTCCAGCAAATCACCAAAAAACCTTCAAAGGCTTAGGCCAAGTGTAAAGCCTCTTTTTAACGAAGAAGTTGACAGCCTGATGTGCTCTCGATGTGTTCATTCTTCAGCTATAAGAAGAATCCTTGCATCCTTGAAGGGACTCTGGTTGATTATGCAAGTGTATCACAAGGTATTACAAGCAAAGGATGTATAAACTTGCATTTATAGAGGAGAAATAAAAGATTATGGTACTAAGGGCTCAACTTTTCTCAGATGTTTTGGGTTTTTTCCCCTTTCCCAAGCAGTTCAAATTCTACAGGACCTAACCTCTGATTTTGATCCCTTTTCTGTGACTGTGTGTTTCTCCCAAACTAAGAACAAATCACAAGAAAGGGCAAATTTGAAAATGCCTTGGACATGTTTTGCCCAACAAATCCAGTGTAATCAGCAGGCTCAGATTCCCGAAGTTGAAGGTTTATTTTAGAACAGCATGTCGTGTTTAATCAGTTTTCCTAATGCTGCACAGTGGTATCTGCTTTGACAA
Organism: Pycnonotus jocosus; assembly: GCA_013400435.1. Lineage (NCBI taxonomy): Eukaryota > Metazoa > Chordata > Aves > Passeriformes > Pycnonotidae > Pycnonotus > Pycnonotus jocosus. The sequence continues at coordinate 57,414 of VWYP01011498.1, forward strand.
GAATATGTTGATCATATTACAGAATGATTACTGCTAATGGAGATCTTTTAGACAAGATTAGATTTTGCTTCTGTCCAGATGCCTCAAAGAACATTATTAGTTTTTGGTGTCATATTTTTGTAATATTAATGTGATCAGCTTATGGGCTTACTCACATGCTATAACTGCAGCAATTTATCTGACAGTCAAGCTGTCAGGACCGTGCAGCATTTAACCCAGTGAGCACTGCTGCAGTCTGGATCAAATTAGGCACTGCCCACACAATCCTATCAGACCTGGGAGGTGACCAATGAATATTCTGATGAGCTCCTCACCTCTGAGGTTCAGAAATTTGCATTGTGCAGCTCAATAGCTGTGCCCAAGAAAGCTGATTACTTCATGGAAATATCCCTAACAGTGAATCTGCATACTTTTAAAGCAATGTAGGTTGTGGTTTTTTCCCACATAAATCAGCAAAATGGGATTCAGAGCTGTGCTGCTTTCAGAGCTAATTAATGTGGCACTGTAGCCTATTAGTATAACAGCTGTGGTGATAGTAGGTTTTCTATATACATACAGAAAGGATAAACTACTTGAATATAAAGAACTTTTCTGTCCTTTCAAAGTCACTGAAGATGTACAAGGGCCTTGCATGACCTGTATTTACCGGTTAGACAAAAAATAATTATAGAAGCTGAGAAGTATAAAGATTAGCTTTAATACATTTTGACTAGAGAGCCTTACAATATCAACTAAGCAATAGTATTGCCCTTAAGTTCAATACATTCTGATATGCACTCTGATGGCATGCTTCATCCCTTTTGATAATATGCCTTTAAAAACAATGTCCTTTAGGGCCCAATGGACCATGAAATAGTCTCTACAAAAGTACCAGTGGTGCCAATGCTGAGACAAACATTCATTTTGGCTGTCAGCTTTAAGGACTGCAGAAGAAATGAAGCACATTTATTATATACTGATGTATTCTGACCAGATAATCCTCTTCAGTTGTAGGCACTATAAAGACAAGTGCAGATTACTGTGGGGAAACATTAAAAAAAAGTTAGGATGGGCTGAAACAGCTGAGCTTCCAATTTCACAGTTGGATAATTCGCCTTATAAACTTGTATTTAAAGGAAAAGCTTTACTGGCAATGAAGTATGCTAAATAAACAATCTATAATTTGAAAATGAGCAAGCTGGAGATACTTACACAGAAATTGTGTCTGCTAATGCTACATTTATTAATTAATGTTGGAATTTGCTTTTCTATGCTGCTGGCATTGTCAGAGCTTTTTCTTAGATAACCATTTTTGTTCAATTCTGCAAAATTTTAGTCCTTTGTCACCACTTTACGGCATTTTGATCACATTCTTATTTCTGTACAGACAAAGCAACTGATCCTTGACACCAACAGGAACTCAGGATTCAGAATAGGATACTTAAATGACAGTATTTTCAGGAGCCAGTACTGGGACCAGTGCTGTTCAAAAAACTGGTCAGTGACATTGTCAGTTGGATTGAGTGCACCTCAGCAGGTTTGATGACAACACCAGGGCTGTGCTGTGCTGTGCTCAGTGTGCTGCAGGGAAGGGACAGAGCTGGGTTACTCAGCCTGCAGAAATGAAGGCACTGGAGAAACTCTAGGGCATCTCCCAGCAGCTAAAGGGGACAAAAAAAAATCTGTACAGGGACTTTCTGCAAGGGCATGTAGTGACAGAGCAAGGGGTAATGGTTTAAACTGAAAGTGAATGTCTTTAGATTAGATCTAAGGAAGACATTACTCAGTGTGAGGGTGGTGAGACCCTGGCACACACAGCCCAGAGAAGCTGTGGCTGCCCATCCCTGAAAATGTCCAGGTTGAAGGGTCTAAGCAATGTGGTCTAATGGAAAGTGTCCCTGCCCATGGCAGGGGAATTGGAACAGGATGATCTTTAAGGTCCCTTCCTACCCAAACTATTCTATATATCTATTATTTTTGTGCATTTTTCAATGCATAAAATGAATTATTATTTTTAAAAGCTGGAAATATGATGCAGAAAACCTAAGATTTTTGTGTTTGTTTTTTTTTTAATTATGTGGTAAATGACAGGAGAAACTCTTGCCTGTATCCTGGCTACCAGCAGTTGACCTCAGCCTGCTGAGCCTGTGCTATCAAGTCGTTGCAGGAACACTGGAAAACAGTCAGTCAGATGCAAACCTGACTGGAAAAAAGAGTAAAAACATTAACAACTAGAATATTTAATTTGAATTTACCTTTTAAAGGTGAATTTGGCATGTCAAAGACCAAGTCTAGCGTATTGAAAATTAGCAAAGCAGACTAGAAAACCAAGGATCAGTGGAATGTGCACTGCACATGATAACAAAACACCACCTACTCCCTTGCACCCTGTCTTGCAAAGAGCACAATTCTCCAAAATTCAGAGCTGAGAAAATGCCGAAGTAAAAAGCAAGGAAGAAATCACCTCTATGAAGATTTATGCACATATAATTATGGGGTATTGGCACACAAGGAAATTGTTCAACAGATCCAGTCTTCAAAGCTATAAATGTTAATGGATGTTGTTAGACATGCTATTCAGGCACTTAAACCAGCTTTAGCCATATTACTTTTTTTTTTTTTTCATTTAGAAGAAAGAATTTATATAAGTTTCTTTAACTCAAAGTTAAAAAAATACAGATAGTCTGTCAGTGTTTGTATTTATTGCTTCTCTTGCCTGCTTTTATAATATGTAATGACAAAGCACAGTTCCTGTAATAGCTAATTAACTACATAACATACATGACAGTCACAAGCCCAAATGAGTTTTTTAGAGTTTTGTTTAACTATTGCAAGTTCTGTGATTGAGGGAGAGAGGAGCTGGCTAGAGGCAGACTGCAGCCTCCTGTAAGAGCACAGTCTTGGTGCATGGTGAAAAGCTCATCCTTTTCTGGCTCCTCTGCCAACACATGGCACAGCCAAGGCAGCACTGACTGCTCAAGAGCTGCCTGGAGCAGATGTTACATTTTGCTGGCAGGACACCCTCCAGAAAATGCAGTGTAGTGCAGTACTTACCTATGTATTACTGTTGTCTTTATGCACTCTGAGATCACACATAATACTTATGAGAAGTGGAGAGAACTGAATGGCATTCATCTGCATACTGAATAATGCATTCAGAAGCTGAAATTTCTTCCCCTTTCTCTGATGCAGAATTCAGTTACCAGCTGCCATCCTACTTGAAAATTAAATTGGTGCACTGATCTTCAGCTGGTGGTAATATTATTTAGATTAATAGATTTGGGTTGGGTTTAATCAAATTTCTAGACAAGAGATTCATAAAGGGTTTAGGTAAGAGTGGTTCCTTTGAAACCCACTGGAGGCATAAGAAAATTAAGAGGCATAATAAGAGACATAAGAGGCATTTTACGTTCAAAAAATATTATAGGCAGCTTCTGTAAGCAAAGTTTGGATACTGGACTACAGATCCAGAAGTCAGTAAAGTTCTCTGAGGAAAGATGCTTGCACCATGTGGGGCTTTGGTCTGCAAAATTAATAGACAAGGAAATCAATTACTCTGCCATATTATTCTCCAATGCTTATGATGTATTTTGGCAATGTGCAAGACATAAATATCACAAGAGATATTGATCCACATTATTTTATTCTCTACTAAAGCAGTCAGTATTAGAAAAAAGTCAATATTATGACCGGCAGCTTAAAACTTTTAGACTTTTAACAGAAACAGAAATTTCCTGACTGTATACTTTCACAGTTTCATAACACTCGGTTGGCAGCAGCAACAAATATATCTGAGATTGTTACTATGACTGCACTGAAGCAAAAATTAACCCTTTTATAGTAAAGAAACTTTACTATAAATTTACTTTTAAAATTTATTAAAATTAATTTTGTAATTAGGGGGTGGTGTCAAAGAAAACAATGGGAAATTTTAGGCTGAGGTCTGGCCATTCTGTGTAGCACTGAGTAGTGCCCAGTGCAAGCATTTATAAAATGAACTTGCTTCTTACTTATTGTGGTGTGAAGAGGAACACACTCAGAGAAAATAATATGCTTGGAGTACACCTGAACAAAACTGCTGCCTTTGTTTCCTACCCAAAGGTACTAGTTAAAAAAAAAAAAAACAACACACACTGAAAGCTGACAAATTATCTTGTTGTGTTAAAATACTTTTTCCAAATTCTGACTCCTTAGGCAATGAATTTAGTTAAATATTATTTTGAAATATCACAGCAAAATGACAACTTGAAACATATGGTTTAAAAATGTCAAAACAAAATCTATTTTATTTCCTGTTACTGAACATTATTCTTACTTTGATTAGTATCAGCCTCAAAAGGTATTGAAATAATTTTGAATATGAAGCCTGAAATGGAGTTTTGTGAAAAACTTTAGCCAGTGAAAATCTACTTAGCCAGTCTGTTTTTCTGTATTGCAAGTTCTCTCAGCCAGGAAAATCTCCATGATGGTTATTTTCAGTCCCCCTCTCTGCATGTCATGAAGCATATGCTGTAGGAGAATGATTGCATCTCAGACTGACAGCTGCTCTGCTCTTCCAGTTCTCTGGCACAAAGGAAGATAGCTGCCATGTAAGCAAAGAAATTCTTCCATTATATGTTTGGACACTTGCCTTTAGAACTTAACCATTATAAACTCTGGGGTTCAGTTTGCCTGAGATCAGCATCCTGATTTCCTAATAGGCTTCTCTGTCAACAATTTTTTGTCAAAAATTCTAATCTATATGTATCTCAATTCTTCTGGGAAGCTGTATCCTGTGCCACTCAACTTATAATTCCTTCCGCTCATTTTATTTGCAATCCTTCTGGCAAAGCTGGAGCTGCAGAGAGCTCACTCTGTCAGAACACACACAAACAGGATCAGATTCTTCACTTGACATCACACAGCCCCTTCAGGGGGAGCTCTGTATGAGCCATTTCTTTCTCCTCAGAATTGTAGAATGGGCTTGGAACAACGCAGGGCATCTTACAGGTGACCTGTTGACAGCCCTCTACACAGGTTCATATTACTCAATATTTCATATGAACTCTGAATTGCAGGTGTTACAGTGCCATGATTGCAGCAATTAAAACAATTAGGGCTGGAAAAGGTATCATTAAGTTATTAAAATACACTATGTTTGTTATTTGCAACACACACATCTTTTTGACAAGGTGAAAGAGCAAGAGGGTAACACTGCAGAATATTAAAGTGACCAATCAGAAGTCAGAAAGATGCCTCTTAGGAGAACTGTAAGATTATTACCATATAAACCAGCATAGAAACTCATGGCAGATTTCGTTTATTTAATTTATTTGAAAATTATTTTTGTGAGTGTTTACATTACATTATAATCACACCCTTAGGTGTCTGTATAGGTCACAACAAATGCATTGCAAATGAAACAAAACATTCTCGTTAATAGGCCAAGATCTTCATCGTGACATTTCCTAGACTGGGAAGGCAACCCAAGGAATTCAAACACAAGTGGTAATCAGAAACCATCAGGTAAAACAAAGTGCTGCAATGTGAGTCCTTCTCTGCTATGAGGTGACAGCAGATACGGCTTCCAGAGGTACAAAAGAAAAAAGCATTTCCTGTTTCACACAGATTGGTAGATATTGGTATCAACATGACAAATGAAGAAGAATATCATCACAGAACCTCTCAGCAATGACCAGCACACAATTAGCCTAATTAGCGCCAAATTTATTCAGTGATCTTAAGTTGTCTCCTCTAGAAGCTGTATTAGCTTTCCAATCTTTAGGCTATAAGATTATAATATTGCTTTATTTTTGAAAAATTATTATTCCCTTTTGTTATCCCTGTTGCATTCTCCTATGGTGATCCAAGTAAATTTTTGCCACAGGTTGGAAATTCCCATCAGTAACTTTTGTGTTTCTGTCCATGCACTGTACATCTGGAAATGCATCCTCCATGCTTGTGCAGGGAATGAAAAGTATTGGAAGCAGACATGACATTTCTGCCAAGATTTCTTGAGAAGAGTTATGCAAGTATATATGGGTGACAATGAAAGCAGTTCAGAAAACCTTAATTTGCTCAGTTGTCTCGTTAGAATACCAAAATAGTATTTAACTTTTTTTTTTTTGACCCCTGGCCTATTTTGAATGTTCAATCTATTCAGCCACCTCACTACATCAACAATGAACTAAAAACTATGAAATTCTAGATCGCTTATAGAAACAAATGCAGCAATTTATCAACATTTTCATTTTGGTAAAAAAGAGGAGAAATATATATCTTGAATAAAAGCAAGGTAAATAAGTAGTCATAAGATTGTTTAAGTTGTGCTCTATAGGCCACAATTCATTGATATTTACTTTCTACAGAAACAGCTGTAAAGTACAGAGGGGTTTTTTGCAGGCTTCAGCCTGACAAATAAAACTTGCCCATCTTTGCATAAAACTAGCTCAGATTCTAGAATGCCTTAGATGAACTCATGTTTTCCAAAGATTAAGTTAATATCTGTGAAAATTATTTTTAAAGAGATCAAATTGATCTATAATTTTGTCCATGTTGATACAATGGATTTTTGTTAAAATGGTAAGTCTATAATAAATGAAGCTTAAAACTGGAAGAAGAAAGCCAGTGATTTGAAAACTAGGAAACAGTTTGGTTTGCAAATCAATTCTACTTCTGCTGAAATAAACAGGTTCTGTCACTGTATTCACTGAAAATAGGATTTTACTGCTTATTTGGGAGTAACATTGCAAGATTCCTACTAATTACAGAGAAGGAAAAACTGTTTGGGAAATATTAACTTTCATTCATGAACTCAGGATGCTTCATTATGAAATGCGTATGTATATAATGAATACATGATAATAGGAAGATATAAACAAATAGTTGAATGGACAGGAAAAAACCAATTAGAGCATATCAAGTCTTGAAACTGAGTCTATTCTGGGTTGGGTTTTTGGCACAATTACTGGCACTGATTATTTCTGAACTCAAAAGATGTTCCTTCCACTGTGTCCTTTTCCTGCTGGTCATACTCCATAACAATTGCTACAATAGTCATATGGAAGATTGTAATTTATACACAGCAAAGTTTTCCAAAGGAGTGCAATTTTTATGGTTATATTACAGATTTCTTTGCTCTCTAGTTTCTGGCTGTGAGTACTTGCCTTTTCACAGTAATGTTCATCATCTGACAGCTTCAAAACCTGACTGTTCATGCAAATAAAGCAGAAGGGCTTTGGCTTTTGATGTCAAATGATTCAACTGCTCTTATGACTAGAGAATTTCAGCCCTGTTGCCTGTCAAAAAGGCAAATACTTTTCCTTATACTGCCACATGAAAAGCTTCTCTGTACATTACAGTGCAGCCTAGAGCCAAGCCAATCAAAAATGATCACAGCTCAGTGGAAGCATCAATGTGATCCAGAAAAGAAATTCCATGTTGGAATTTCAACCATTCTTTGACAGTGAAATTTTCTGTAATTCAGAAGAAGTTCAAAAAGAATTCCTCCTTCCACATACTTGGGAACACATGAAAATTCTGGAACAAAATACCACATTGCCCTCTGAGAAGCAGCTGGTATTTCAGCTGAATGTCTTGGGGTGGACCAATGCTGATGTATCTGTGGGAGCCAAAGTCCCTCTTATGTGTATCAAACACCACAAACTTCTATAGTAAGAGTAAAGTAAGGACCTGGTATCTCACCAACCTCTCAGTCCAGTAAAAAAATTTTGTGGCTCTTCCCTCAGCCAAACACATGGCAAGGGAACATCTGACATGCCAGCTGATAGAATGAAACTGCCCTGAGATGACAGGGAAAATCGGTATTTTACAGCTACTGCCCATGCTATCACATACTCAGCCAAGTGTATTCTGTGAAGCTGGAATGTGCTAATAAAAAAAAGTGTTTGCACTCTATAGCAATTTCTGAGGACCTCAAGAACACGCTGTCAAGACAGCATGTATTAAGAAATATGACCATGATAATGAAAGATCCAAAGCAGAAAATGACATCCTTTCAACTCCTGGAAACTGTTTTCTCCTTTAGAAGATGAATCAATTTTCAATTTAGGTTGGGGTGTTTTGTTGTTGTGTTTTTTGGTTTTTTTTTCTTCCCCAGTACAGTGTTTGAGTATGCAATATTGAACCTTGTCAGAATAAAAAATTGTGTCTGAAAAGAATTAAATGGTCTGCCTTTACCTTGAGGGGTAATTTTCTACTGAATTGAGGTTCTTAAGATAAACTTCAATCTCTCAAGTCTTTATTTGTCATTGACAAGGAGAAACAAGGAAAGAACAATAAATCCATTTTTGTAGATGTAGGATAAAATCAAACCACTCCAGTATTTACCTTACACAACCAAAGAGGAACTTCAGTTTCTTAGGACTCATTTGCAGGACCTGTCCCCCTCACTTATCATGCATTTGTCTAAAATTAATTTTAAGGCTAGCTTAGAAAAATGCTTCCTACATGAAAGATATTAAAAACCTTGTCTAGATTGTACAAGGAGCACCAAGAGCTTTTATTTCCCATTATCTGATGCAGTGTTAAAAAGAGGGAATATGTTTCAGAGGTATTCGGGAGGGTGTTTACAAAGACAAATCTGCACTGTAACCTGTAAATCCACGTTTGCCTCATGCAGAGGGCAGACAGAGTCCATAAGAATCCCCTGTTTGTTAGGCTGTGAATAGGTTTGAGTTTCTGGATACTCAGGGTTTCCATTATAAAAATACCTCAGAGTCATTACAGTTCTTGCCTTGTCAAGCAGAACAGCACCCTCAGCTTGCAGGCAAGGAAATGGAGCCTGAGATTACATGTGATTTACTCAAGGTCAGAGAGGAAATCTGCATTAATGTTTGAACCCAAGTGTTTTGATCCCTAAAATCCAACTAATTCAACCGTTATACTGTCCTTTATCTCTGCAGGCTATAAAATTGAGCACATCCCCATGGTGCTTTCTGAATTGCACTGGGAACCCTCAATCTCTTCCACGCACACATGCTGCAGGAAAAAACTGTGAGGAAAGGTGTTTGATGAGAATGAAATATTTGGGTGTGCACTCAGGCACACCAAATGTTATTATTTACATACAAGCCAAAACCCTTCAAACAAAACAAACTTTAAAAAAATAGACTCTTCATACTCAACAGACTCCTGGGTACAAGACTCCACCCAATTCTGCAGCTTTGGGACAGGGGATGACTGGATTCTGTCAGGAGAATTACAGCTCAGCTCACAATTAAAACAAACAGCACTAGGCAACAAGTTGCAATGTCCTTGTGATCTATCCGATTGTATCAAGCCTGTGAATTTATTTCTTACTAGTTTGAGGTGAATCAGGACCTTGAGGAAAGCATAGTGGTTTTTTTACAGTGTGTTTAGCTACAACTCAGTCTTCAATTCTTTCTTGGTTCCCTCAGTTTTCCTTGCAGTTTTAGGAAAATGGATAATTTTCCCTTCTCAGAACTTTAGTGGCCAGCCAAGCCCTGGATAGTTTCTCTATAAACCTGCGCAAATTCTACAGAGATGTTTTGCTTTCTTGGACTTTGTGGCCAGATTCTTATGTTTTACTGATATTTTCCATCGCCAGATATCATGGAAAAGACAAAAGGCTGGAGAAGGTGCTCACTTTGTGGAAAACCTTAAACACGCCTGTAATGCCTCTAGCTTGAACCTCAGAACTCTGTTGTAGGACTGGTAATGTTTTTCCCTCCCTTGAAGGCACTTGAGGCAGATTCTCTCCAGCCCAGCCCTGCTGCCAGAGCAGGAGCTGGATGTTACAGCAGACTGTCCTCCAGTGGAGAGGACCAGTCCTGCATCCTGCACGGTGAAACTTTTCTGAACAATGTACAAACCCCAAGCTTTCACAGCAGAAAAGTGTGCATTTTATTCTTTATCTCGTTCTATTCCTCTGCAGACTTCCAGATTGAAAAGGCCTGCAGCAGATAGATCACTGACAGAGTTGCAGGGACCATTTAATTAAATAGTGCCCATTAGGGCAGCATTCGGGAATCTGAAACTTCACAGCTGGATTATCATTACACAGAAACATGGAAGATATCAATGAATTGGCATCTCTATTACCTGTTAATGTACAATGAATAAATTTAATGAAAAAAAAGTCTTTGAAAGGATATGTTTAACTCTTTTGTTAACTATAAAATAATAATAAAAAAAAATCTATACTAACTTTTAGGCAAGTCCAAGCACCTTCTCAGTCCATTTGATGTTCTCAGAAACACAGGTAATCATGAAAGTTTTAGCACTGTAATTGGTGTTTCCTTATAGAAACACCTGAGACCTGTTCTTTCAATTTAGACATCCTTTTTGCACATTGATAATAATTTCCAATAATCTCATTCCATTAGAAAAAGGCTGCTTATTGTTTAATTTTACTCTAAAACATGACAGAAAAACAGGGGTCTTTGACAAATTAATTAATATTTCTTATCTTGAATCCCAAAAAATAGTCAATGCATGTAAGGGCTTCAGTCTGGCTTCTAACTAACACAGAAGTCACAAAGCCATTGCTACAGGGAAGAAAAGGAGACTGTGAGACAGGTGCTCTGTAAAGGATGTCAAACGTCTTTATAGAGCACAAAGCATTCTAATGTGTTAAGATCAAGGACACTGCCTTCAAATAATCAGCTAACTCCAAAACTGAAAAGGTCATCAGTTAGAAACACTGCATGTCTTTTATCATCTTTCTGTGATAAAGAAGTGGGAGAGAACTACTTCAGGAATTGTGTTAAAACCATCACTCAATCTATTACAAAACTATTGATGCAGTAATGTGTCATTAGTGGCAATTAGTGAGAGGTTAAATGCTGCATGCTACAGTGATATTGTGCATTAATTGGAAACCACTCATGAGAAAGGAAATTATTATGAAATTAGGTTAGTATTTCAGAATAACTGGTCTCTCCTTGAAAAGAAGAGGTCCTTGATAGGTCTCCTTCAAAAGAAGTGGTATATTTGGGGTGATTTTATTTCTTTTTTACCAATATAATTTTATATTTTCTATGTTCAAGCTTGCAGAGTAGAGCAGAAGCAGAATTGCAAGAATGAGGCATTCCAGTGAGAGGGAAGGAAGGGCAATTCACTCTGAGACAAGTGGATGGGTGACCAGAGTAAGAGTCTGAAATACTCAGTTGGGATCTGACTCATGACAATCTTCAAGCAGATGCCTTTTATTGCCCTCAAGCAGATGTCTTTTATTTCCATTCTGTACCTATAAAGAAGAGTAGGCAGTAAAAATAATCTGAAAAAACCCCACCTAAACCTATAAGATGCTGAGGACTGTGCACACACCTAAATAGATATTGCAAGCAGAAAAATCCTGTAAATGTACTTCAGAGGATCATTCCTTCTGATCAGGGAACTGTGTGATGTGAGAAGTGCAGCCCTGGAGGCAGGGGAGAGCTGCAGAGCTCAGCAGACTGGGGCAGTGATGTCCTGCAGTCTGTCTGCCAGGGCACTGCAGAGCAGGGCAGACTGGCTGGCACAGTTTGGTCAATCCCTGCACAGGGACACCAGAACAGCCCTAATGGCTCTGATAAAGCTGCCTCCAGCCCAGCACTTCACAGAATGCCCTTCCATAAGTGTGAACTGAAGTTTCCTAAACCCAATGAGGAATCTGAACGATGAGCAAATCCCACCTGCTCCAGACCTAACAAGGCTGTTGTCACTGTTCCTTGCTAAAAATGAAGTGCAGGGCTATTAGCCCAGATGAGCCCAAAATGGGCCTAACCTAAACCCATTTTGCTGCCTCCACACCTGGGAAGTTCACCATAGCAGCACCAAGGGCTCACAGCAGTAACTCAGCTCTCATGTAACTGGACACGGCAATAATCTCCATGTATCACACCCTAGCTCATAAAATAGGGACAATACTGATACTATACCCAGCTGATATGAGGACCCTCAGTATCAGAAACTGCAAAGAAATGAGAGAAGTTGGAATTTTTTTTTTTTTGGCAGTATAAAAAAGATAAATAATCCTCTAAGAAGGTTGTAACATTCAAGTGATGAATCATGTCAGACCTGCTTCACCTACATTCCATCTGCTGATCTGCCTCCCTGTGCAGCTTGGAACAAGTTGTGCTAGAGCACCTCAAAAAGAGAAACAAACAAACCTCCCTCTCCAACTGTCAGCAGCTGAGAGAGGATTTTCTACTGTGGACTCCTTGTTTAGAACATCCCCACCAGTGTGTCTGTGCTCCAAGAATAGCCATTTTACATTTTAATGTAGTAATGAAGACTGCAAAAGCTAGAAAGGCGTCCCACCTCCCTGAAAATATATTATGTGTCCCATGAGGAAGATACATTTTATTGGATGTCTAATAATGTGGTAAAGGTTCTGTCACTCATGAGTAATTTGGTTATCAGAACTGAAAGGTCACAAGATATTTGCTGGTTTCACATATAACCTGTGCCAACTCTATATAAATAAAGATATATGTACCAAATGAGGAAATTTATGGGCTATGTCCTGTAGGACAAATTTGCTTTTTCAGGGTAGTCTGAATACAACTTTCTGATACAGCTCATTTGAGCGATGTGAGTGGGATCCTAGGCTGGAATAAAGAAAACTGTGTTTGTATAAATCCCTTGGCTCCTCCAATTGTGTGCTGGATATTTAAGGCAGGTGGCTGGAAATTTCCTGCGTTGCTGAACCAGTCAGCCATGTCTGGAGAAGTGGTTCCCAGGTGTTCTGTCAGCTGAGAGGCAGAGATTCCTTCCTATTCCTCACTTGGTAACTTCTTCCCCTCTGTCTCCTGTGCAGTGTTGCCCTCTGGCCCCATTCCACCTGCAGCAGCAGCTCCTGCCATGGGCACAGGGCAGCATCATCCTGGCCCTGAGAGTGCCCACACCAGGAGCACAGTGACACTCAGAGCCTTTGCACAATCAGAGAGGCCCTGTCAGCGTTAATTAATGAGCAAAAATGCACCAAAGGACACTCAGCCCATGGCAGTCCCCAAAGGCAGGTGGGGACTGGAGAAGGCAGGAGAAGTTTCTCAGCAACTACTTTGCCTTTTCTCTCAACTGTTTGGGGGTTTTTATTATTATTATCAAAGGTGGGAATTTAGTTGAAGATCTTTACAAAAAACCCAAGCAAGCCATTGCTCAGAGCTTAAAATATATGACCCAGCTGAGGATAATTTTAAACATGATATGCCTATAGGAGACCTACAAGTGTGTTACTTGCAAAAACATCGTGTCAGGCCTGATCTAAGACATTAGGAAGAAGTTTTCCAGACTTTTGAAATTTTCCAAGAGCTCTATTGAGAATTCCTCTTGTTCCCTATTAGTTCACAACTGCATTAAATGGTGCTACTATTCCACTTCTTTGAAAAAAACCACATATTATCTTTTAAATAAATTATATATGAATTTACCTTTGTGGCTTCTGTTGGGTTTGTATGTTTTCATCATTTTTGTCCACAAACTCTGAATTTTAAGTTATTCACTTATTAATTAAAACGTATTTTTTAAGTTTCAAAATTTGGTGTATTTTCTTCAGACTTGACATATATCAAGCACTACCACCAGTTGTTGAACCTCTCTGACATCCACATCCTGGCAAATATAAAAGAGGTAGATAAACATGGAAGATGAAAATGAAATGGGAACAGATGGGCCCATCTGCAATTATACCTCTGAAAAGACTGAGAGCCTCACAGAGATTTATAAAGCTTCTGGAGTCCAGAAATTTGGTGATCTCATAAAATGATCCTGAAAGTGTTTTAAATAAGTAATTGAAAACAACAATTTTTTGTGGAATAAGGAAACTTCTCAAATCAACACTGTACCAACAAAGAGAAAGCAAGTGCTCAAAAGCTTTTGCAAGTATACATAACTTGAGTAAGAAAATGGAAGATTCCAGGAAAGATTCCCCCCGTTTCAGACAAGCAAAAAAAGAAATTTTTAAGTAAATGTGATAAGAGGACTTGAGTAGCAATGATTCTGACCCAGCTGATCAGGTCTGACCTTAGGATGTGTCAGTCACAAGCTTTTCTCTATAAGAAGGTCCATAACCATTATTGGTCTGGCAAAAATTTGCTGCATCAAATCTGTGAGGTTCTTCCATTTTTGGACTAAATAAAACTGAGCAAGTATTCTGCCATCCTCTTCCTCTGCTTCTCCCATTAAATCTTGGTTTTGCTTCTGGATGTGTTAAAGAAGCAGTAATGCATGAGGTGGTTTTGTCCCTTCTTATCTGTCACAGGCTCAGCTCCTTGGTGAGGATGAAACCATTGTTAATGGCATTAACAATTCAGGAAATATCTCCAGCTCATCTCCCCACTTTCATCAAAGTTTAGGGCACTGATTTTCTACAGCCTGCTCAGTTGTAATGGCTTTCTTTCTAAAATATTCCTTTTTCTCAGTGGGTTGTCAAACAGCCTAGACAGGGATGACTTCAGCTTGTAAAGAGTTTGCCATGAAAGAAGAACAGAAGTATTAAATAATATAATTTGTATAAACTGAATTAAAAATAGCAAGCTCTAGCTCTGTGAAATTCCATACAGCAAGGACTCACATCCCCAAGGCAGTCATGAGTAATAAGTTGATTCACAAAAATCTGAGTCAATTTTCTTGGAATCCAATAAGAAAATTAAAGCCCATGCCTCTGAACACCATGAGCTGAAGCAGTTAAACAGAAAGAATTCCAGGAAATTTAATCAGCTGGCTTCTAAACTGTGTGAGTTGTAGGAGATGCTCAAAATGGAATTGCTCCAAGGACAGAGGTCCAAGCAATAAGCTTGAAATGTTTTCAAGCAATAGAAAAAAAAATATTTTGATGAGGAAATTTTCTAGGAAATATGACTAAAAACACTACTACAGCAGCTGTCAATAAATGGTAACAAAAAGACCACTCGTTTACACAGTAATAACATTTGCAGCAACACATTTTTATGCTTTTCCCAGCATTAACCAAAGTTGTGACCTCAAAGTCATTAAAAAACCTTGAGAGACTTTGTAAGGAAAAGAAAAGGAAAAAGCAGGACCCAAAGCTCAGCACCACCAAGGGAAAATGAGAGAAAGAACTACCCTGCTGTGAAACAATGACTTATATCCAATTTCTCCAAAACTACTTTTTCATTCAGCCATGGAAAGAACTTTTCAGGCTAAAAAAACCCAAATTAACTTAGTCTGCAATGAATGGCATTTAAAAGAGAGAAAAGAGGTTACAGGTTTTCACAAGTCGATGTCTAAAACTTGTTCTGAGAGAATTAATGCAAGTGCACTGTTTTTCTTTGTTCTTTCCCATTAAGCCAGAGGTGGAGAGGACCTGATTTGCTAAAAACAACTTGAAAGAAGTTCCAATATTAGCAGCATGCAATGCTTTAGAAAGACTGTGTTCAACAGCCTTCTGGGAGAAGAATTTCACAGAAATTTATAAAACAGTATAAGACATAGAACTACGTGTCAAGAAAACACCATAAATAATCATTATTTGTTTCTCCTCCTCTGTTTTAATTCTGTAAATATAATTCTAATACAATTGCCTCAGGCTTGGTGTTCAAGCTGCAAGCTGGGTTCCATTTCAAGGTGCTCTCAGATGAGCAGCAATGCTTCCAAATTAACAAAAGAAGCACAATGTAAAATGCCACACAGTCCTTTTTTCCTGAACACAAACCAGAGTAACTTGAATCTATGGTGAAAATAACCCCCACTATTTTGGTCTCAAACCAATAAACTCAACTGACTTCTGTATTTTTGCTGCCATTGAAAAATGGATTTAACTAGACAGGAAAGTCTCTTACCAGCAAACTGATTTGTTGTAATAATTTTCAAATTTCCTCTGAAATTGTATGTCTATTTTGGCCTTATTTTCTGTTCAGGTATTTTGGAAAAGGAGCCAATGAAGTTCATCTAACTTAAGTCTAAATACCCATCTCATAAAATATATGATTATCTGGGGAGAAGGAGTAGAATAAGGAGGTGACAAAACATAGGGAACTTGAATTCAATTATCGTAATCTATTTTCATGATAATTTCTTAGGTTAATTAAGAGGTTAATTTTTTAGAGAGAGACATTTGGATCTGAAAAGGTATAAAAGAACCAAGAGAGAAAGTCTGTAAATTGGAGCTTCATCTAGGAAATGTTACATCCTTTTAATATGAAGAGACAAAAATAGAATACTTTATAAAAAGGAATAGACTTTTCAGAACTTCAAATTTTTAATTCTTAATTTCCAGGTAGATGTCGTAACACTATTACAATACTATGTTACACTGTTGTAACATAAGTATTTAACCTGTAATACAATAAAAGACAGACTTGATTACTGCAGACCCTACGACTGATAAATTTGTTAGGAGAAATGACTTTGAGATTAGGTCAGGGAGTAAAGTTTTAGGGCAAAATAGTAAAAAATGTACCTATTTCATCTTGAATCAGCTGTAGGCGTGAAAAATTACTTGTTTCTCTAGGCAATATTTTAAGAAAATATTTTGGTAGATATGCGGAATTTGAACCATTATTTTTTTCTCTGTTGTATCAACAGTGGCAAGGTTACAAGTCTTGTTTTCTTTCCAGTACTTCTGCCATCCTCTCACTTGGTACAGATCTCCTTTCTTGCCTCCTTCACTTCTGTTTCCCAGGAACAAAACTAGTTCATTAAATCCTTGCAAAACACATTGTGGTCCAAATATTTTTATTTCTATAATGTTGAATCATGCAGGGAGCCTTCCATGCAGCATTTATTTGCAGCAAGGAAAACTCTATAAAGTTGCACAGCTATTTGAGCTCTGAGGTTATTCAAAGCACAGTGGAATTAAAATTACTCTCTGCCACAAAACCCTTCAGTGACTGAGGTATGGAAAAAGGGAGAAGAAATTGAAAAGATGGAAATGCAAGGGGTATTTAGGGCTGAGGTTATCACCTCAATTACACAGAAGAGTAAAACAAAATGAACTTAGATAGATAAGGTCAAAATGGAGTTTGATATTTCTGTGCAGCTTAAAGGACAAAGAAAAAGGATTTATTTGAATTCTTTTCCTTCCATTTCTCCATAAAGCATTCTCTCCCAAATAACCAGATGGTAGAGGTTTAAAAAGTGGAAGTGTGGGAATATATGTGAATGCACTTCAAGGTGCTACAACTTTTCTGCCACTAGCAGTGCTTCTACACAGCCTGCAGGGAACATTATTATGTCTTAAAAACACACACACATATATCCTGGATGTAAATTCATAAACCTCATTTTAATTGCATTTTTTCATGCAACTTTCCCCTACCCAGAAGGTGAAACCATTTAGTTGGTTGAAGTAGACTAGCAAAGGGTCAGAAAAGATTGGAAAGGTTCTGCTTCTCCTCCCATTTTCATGTGCTGTCCCTGGATAAAAAGAATCTTTGTATCTCACCACTGGAAGGATCACGGTGTTCTCGCACAGGTATTGTTGACACCCTTCATTACTGCCAGGAACCAGCATCCAGCAGAACGGAGCAGCAGAGGATTTCCTCCTTTCTCACATCAGTCAGTGCACTTCCCACCAGTTTGCTCTTTCTTCAAGTAAATACAACCCTGATTTTCTCTTTTCCTTTTGCAGAACAGTGTCCTTTAACTCAGGAATGGAAATGAGAAGGTTATCTTCTGAACCTGTCATACAACAGGCAAGCCTGTCTCATTTACAAGGTCAGAAGATCCAAAAAGCGAATCTTTCTTCTCTTTTCAAACGAAAAGGAGTGATAAGTGCTTACTTGATTAAGCCAGTGGATACGAACATCTATTGTAATTCTTTCCTCCCTTTTCATTTCTTCCTTTGGCTCCAAGAGATAAGAATGGAGAACTTTTAGCCTGGCATTGATCCAAGCTTTGAAAGGACTTGCTGATTATGGATAATGTTCTAATTCAAATGAGCAGTCCCCTTGAAGCAAATACTAATGTTGCCTGACTGTAATGAATGAACAGAATTTCATCTGATATTTTAAATGAATTTTCATTACATGAAAGTATATTTATATATTCCAGTCTCTAATCTGATTGGATTTTGTCATTGACTTCTGCTAAAGAATAGTCTACACGTGAAGTCATCAAGTTAGATCATGGTTAAATATATTTCCCTTAAAAATATGCTTCCATAAAGAAATATAAACAATCACAGTAAAGGACAAGAAAATTAGGAATTTCAAATGTCATATTAAGTACATTTGTATTTGTAGACTAATTTTTAAAAAATCCCCTAAATGCAAATATATTTAAATTTTCCCTCTAAATTGTCTCCTTGACAACAAAAAGTCCCACCACACTTAGCAATTTCATATACACACATAATTTCATCATCTTTATTACCTTTCTTTAAGGCTTTTAAATTCCAAAATAAGCCTTCTGAGATGGGAGAGGCATCATAAAAATACAAGGCATTCACAGGGTTGATGAGTTGAAATCTTTTACCCAATGTATTTGATATAGAAGTCTGAAACTTTTTCTCAGTTCAACAATTACAAAAAAAAATTTCCCATACAAGTGAGATCCCATAATTGGCAGAATTAATTCTTTTGGGTAGTTTTTAAAGTTATGTTACATAGTTCTTGGTCAGCTAAGTGTTCAGAGGTGTCAGCCTGAGAACCACTTGAGTGAACACCTGTGACTGTGGTTAGTCCTGGTCAGAATCTGAGCAACAGCCAGAGCAGGAACAGCTCAAATGTCCATCCCTGTCTAAAGCATCTCCAAAACTCACATGTGGCTGGAGTTCAAAATTCTTAATATGAGAACAAAGCGAAGCAACCCCACTGGATATAAAGATATAAAAAGTATTTTATGTGATGACAGGTCATACACCCTAAAGCTGAGTAAGCTTGAATATGAAATATACTTAGTGTGAACTTCAAATCCTTTGCTAGAAGTTAAAAATTAGACAAAAATGGAACAGATGACATTTCAGTCAGACAAGATGGGAATGGGATAGCAGCTTTGAAAGCTGAGAGATAACTCAAGGAATGCAGAAGGGTCAGCAGCTTGGTATAACAGAGTATTTCAAACACAGATTATTTTCAGAGCTGAGTCAGACTTTAAGGATATGAAAGTAACGCCAAACCTTCTTTATCTTTCATAGAAAACAATCCCTTCTTAGTATATGAGGCTATGCAGATCTTTGCATTTCCTTTTATTGAAATTCACGAAATTGGAGGTCTATTTGTAATGATTTGGTGGGTTGAGTGTAGCAGTCTCAGCATACTTTAGCTCTGGAGCACCTCAGCCCAGCATGGCCTTTGCTAAGCAGTAGAGTAGGGGCTGTCCTGTGCACCCCATTCCAGAGTCCCTCTCTCTGCACAGGAAGCCTAACATGGAACAAATCCTGCAAGTAGCCCTGACTTTCCCAACAAATCTCAATCTGTTGTAAGCATCCCAACTAGCCATGAATTAGATGGATTCAAATGTTTTTTTCAGCATTACTGCCAGGACATAGAATCTCTACTAGAACCAGTGATTAACTAGTGGACATATCTATTTATATACCCATCAGTCAAATCAGCTCTTCAATAGTTACCAAGTAGCTCCTATTGTCCACTAAAATCACTTTGAAGGGGTGAGCCTCAAATGAAAATTTACATCTTCCACACTAGATGTCCAGAACTGGATATATAACAAGCAATTCCTGTAAATACCATCAATATGTCAGTATTTATGTCAGTAGGTTTTGCTGCTCTCAGTTTTACTGCTCTTCTTTCTTCCAAGAGAACGTGCACCAATTCATACAACTGCTGCAAGAAATTTATCTATAACTTAAAACATAATTGAGCACTTAGGATATTTTTGCCTGCTACTGACCTCGTGGCAAACTCTATCCAAAAGTGATGACCAGCATTCCTCTCTCCTTGTAAACTCAAACAAAATATGTACTTCAGATACTTTCTTTTTCTTTTTCAGAAATTCCTCATAATAATTGCAACAGGGAAAAAACAAAGAAAAAAATTGATGGATTTTTGTCCATTCAAAATGCACAGTTTTGCAGAGGCAGTAAACAAGTGCATATCTGACCTTCTGTCTTATATAGCATAGAAACTAAAGTGATTTCCACGAAGCGCAAGCAGGAATCAAAGACCCCAACACCCAAAATAAATTTAAAAGACTCAGTTTCCCAGCCTGGTTTCTTTCAGATGTGTGCTCCATGCTTTGGTCCTGGCCCTGACTGAGGCCTCTCCTACAGCAGGGGCATTTTCAGAAACATTCTCTTCGTTTCTGATATCTGGGAAGAATTGATGTCAGCGTTCATCCGTTCCCTCAGGGGAGGCACTGACAGGGCCTCTCTCCTCTGATCAGCTGCTCAAATGCTGCTGAGATTAACTCAGGACACAGAGGGAACTCCCTTCTGTTAAACCCATCTGTAATCAGCCAACAGCTTCAAGAACGGTAGACACACAGACATACATGAAAAATCCTCCAGAGAAATTAAAACATCGATGAGAAATCTAAACTAGTGCCACTTCTTTTACTTCGAGATTATACTGTAGTCTGTATCAATGGCTGCAAAAATGAGTTCTTAAATCTTACAATTCCAAACACACTTGAAATACCTTTCTTTGGTACCTAAAAAAGTCATCCAGGTCAAACAGAATTCCATTTCTCAGACAACCCAGAGCAAGTCCTTGAGGTAGTACATATATGGCTACACACAAATGTGTGCAAAAGTGTTTTCATTTAAAGGCAGAATGATCCATTAAGAACTTCCATTTCCAAATCCTGTTGGAAGTTAGTCTCTAAACTTTCCATGACTTCTTTCCAGTAAGTTCCTAATCTCTGCATTTACTGGTAAAGGCAGTATTCAATCATGTTGATATTGCACAAGTACTGCACTGTGCATCAGACAGATGTATTACCTGTGCATGCATATGAAAATATTAATGTGAAGAGCATTACTAAAGTTCACAGAAAAGAGTTCATATCTTTTTGTAATACTGCATACCAAATATTCTTATAATGCACCACACATATAAAATCAATTCTAGAATTTATAAAGATGCAAGAAAAGTAGAATGAAACAATTTGAGCTGTAGAAACAGTAGAATATTTTTTGCTTCTTACGCTCTACACAAGGATCAAACCTTTGAAAGAAATATCAGCATTTAAGTTACATGACATTGCAAGGATATCACAGACTGGTTTTTGTTTGTTTTTGTTTTTTCTAATGCGTGCAGTAAGGCTGAAATAGACAGAAAGGGTTTTTCTCCTAATTTTCCTTGCTGCCTTGCCTTGATTGCAGCAATAGCAGCTACACTGATGTGCAATGATATGCTTGACATCCTCATGTTAATAATTGGTGACTCTGCTCCTTTTCCCCAAGGCCTGCTGGGTAAATCCCCTGAGGTCAAGCTATTTTTATAGAGGCTGTCAGCAGGAGGGAGGGCTCTCCCCATCCTCTGTGAAATTCGCAGTGTGCTGGCACATCACAGCTGCTTTCCCAGCCACTGGGATGATAATCAGCACTGCAGGATCCTCTACAAAAACCAGGGAAAGACGTCTCAGGTCTCCCCAGAAGCCCAAGTAAAAGGTATCCCCTGCATGGATCTGAACCTGCACCCATCTTTTCTGCAGCCAAGGGAGTTCAGAAAAATGTCCAAGTCTAACCTGAATCTGGCAACTGTTCAAATAAGAAAAGTACTGTCCAAGACACCAATGACCAATGTCAGCTGCGATTTCTCTAATTTGAAAATAAACCAAATAAAAAATTCCCTGACTACCTCATCAACGGGACAAAAGGAGGACATTTATAGAGCCAGGAGTAGCTGAAATGTTTATTTAGCTAAGCCCCAAAGACTCCTTCGTATTGGTAATCTGTTCTATTTTTATATTTTAGCTTTTGTTTTTTTTCTTAACTGGTGTATGACTGGGCTGAGAGTTCACATCTAAATTAGAGAAGCACCAGATGTAGAAGTTACTGCATCAAGGCATCAGCAATGTTTTTCTGTCATATCCCATGGTCATGGGGGCTTAAATAGATCAGATGGTGACTGTGAATCATCTGAGACATACCCACCTCCCTAAGAAGAAATAAAAGAAAGAAAAAATAGAATAGATAAAATAGAACAGATGTAAGTGTTCCCATGTATGCAAAGAAATGAACAACCAGTAAGGGAAATAAAAACAAGAGTGATTATCCAAGGTTTAGCATAATTTTCAGTTATAACTGAAACCATTGCAGTAACAGTGGCCCTGTTGAGTGGTCAGATTTTTTTTTCCTGTAAAGATTTACAACTCTTTGATAAATAAAAAATTTGAAATATATTGATTTACAGAACTGCAAAGTATTAATGGATGCTAATATTGGTTCTATAACTCTTGGTAGTTTTTAATTAATCCTAAGTTATCATTTTCAAAGGAAATTACAACTTATTTAGAGAATTTATTATTTTTACTCAAAACTTAATCTCTGGGCACACACATTTCCTTTTCCCTCTGTCCTACATCACTTTGTTCCCTCCCCCTCCAGAGGGTCTTTGTATTTTAGGAGATATCTGAAAGTTCTTTGGCTATTCTGTTTACAATGTTATTTTGCAGAGCTCTAATTACTAATGCATTTAGCATTCTGAGTCTAGAACTTGAGCCTTCTGACAAATTATTAATCATGGAGAAGCTCAAAAATAACAAAACAAAAAGCTTACTGTGGCCATAGGCCTGTTAATCTTTGTTATTCAGCAGTTATGTGTGTTGACAGGAATACTAACACAAATCATGTAATGGGAAAATTTCTGCATGAGAATTCTTTTCCTGAGTGGCATGTGGATTAGCAGGACCCCTCCTGCTACTCTGAGCCTTGAATCAACTTCCCTTCATCCCATTTTGTTGAAACAACAAATCAGTCAACTTTCCTTACCCACTGATCTGGCCTCCTCTAATCTGTTTATTAAAACTCTAAAGGAAAAAATAAACTAAATACTTTACATCATATTATTTAGCAGGAAATTAATAAATTTATTAAATTTAATACACATTAAAAAAAAAAACCCTCCAAACCCCAAATCTTAAAATCTCATCAATTTATGTAGGGAAACCCTGTTTTTCTTATTCTCTCCCTTGATACTGAACAATGACAACATAAAATTTCTGTGTGTTTTCAGTCACTGTGCTGAGCATTTCAAACCTTAGGAAAACTTACCAGCAAAGAACATAAATGCAAAGAAAGCAGTTCCTAAACCACAATTATTTAATCTTCCTCAATTCTCTGTCAAAAGAAAATGAGAAGCAGAAGGGGAAATATGTTAAAATGAAAAGACCTTTCCAGAAACTTGGAAGATCTATAGGCAATTGATGTTCAATTATAGTTTCCCAAATTGACTGTTCCACTCCACTTTAAGAGCATTTTCTCCTGCCTGTATTTCCATCAATTGCTCATGACCATGTCAGTGAAGAGGATTCTGAGCCTTATCCAGATTTCCAGTTCAGCACATTGGCTGCTTCTCCTTAGAGCCTGAGCTTTCCATCAAAGAGGAAAATCGAATCAGTTTGATACTATTAGTTCTCACTCAATCTATTTTGGCTGTTTCTTAAAGCCTTATTAGACTCATAAGTATCTGGTCATTGTTAACCTTTCTGCAAAGACAGAAGAGGAGCTTAGAATTCCTCCTCCCTTGCATTTACACCCTCATTAATTGAGACCCTGCCTAATTTCACTCTTTTTCTCACCTAATGTATTTGTAGATCCTCTTCCTTTCTTTACCCCAAGTAAATATCAATGTACTCATTATTTTATCTTGGCTGATTTTTTTAACCTAGAGGGTTTTGATAGCCTTTGAGAGATAACTGCTCTTTTTTTCCTTTGTGTATTAAAGATACCACGACACAGCCAAATTACCTTTCATTGCCTTTTACATTCCCCTGCTTTTAGACAGTTGGCTCTTTTGCCACTGTGACCTGAGGTAGTCATGATTGGATTCATTTATCCAGACACTTTTGTGCCATCAGTGGCTCTTGGTTTTTCAGTGTTTCCAATAAAGTCCTCCTGCAGCACTGCCTGCTAACTCAGGGCAGCAGTCTGAGCTGGGAGAGCTGCTGAGCCCACCAGGCATTCTGAGCCAGCCTTTAGACAGCTGTGGTTCCAATCCCTCCTGTAATGATAATTTCACCTGGGAAGCAATGCAATCTGTGACATTTCCAATTCTCACTAAAAGCACAGACACATTATGATACTATCTGGAAATGAAAATTTAGATTTAAGGAGTGTGATTCCTGCTAAAAGCGTATTACAGGCCCAGCTAATCACTTCAGTCAAGGCACTACTGGTGCTTTGCATGTAAACTCCAGACTAATTAACGGCCTCTGTCAGCTGCAGCTTTTGAACAAGGTACAAATATTATGTATTTTCTACTAATTTTAGTAATTTGGATTGCTATTGTTCAATAACTGCAAATCATCCAGGCCCTTGAAGCCAGACAAGTAGCTGGCTACCAATAGCAATGGCTCCTGCTAATTCCTGTTTTTTATTCTTTATTACTAACAGAAAACCTACAGGGATGGATGACCATTATCACCAGACACATATAGAGATGGACAATTTTGTGACAGTTGCTTTTATAGTCAGGATTTCAGATGGCATGGGGTAATTAAAGAAATATGGTTCAGGAACATATGTTAGCTGTTATTTTAATGCAAACATTGTGAATATGTGGAACATATATTTGGTGTTCATAGACTGACAACAGCAGACTCTCAAACGTAAAAAAAGATATAAAGCAATTTAGTCTATTGAAGATGCTCTACTGCATAGGGCTACTCAGATGAGACTCAGTAGAGATGATTTCAGTTATGCCAGTGATTTACTCTGTAATCTGTTAGTGTATTATTTCTTTCCACTCACTGACTTTGGTTAAGGGAAAAGGATTGCTTCTGCCTGTGAATTTGTGCAATACAGGATCTTTCATTCAAAATCAGGCTCTGATCCTAGAGAAAATGAAACAATAAAAAACCCATCAAAAACAACCACACAGAAATATCCATTCTATACAGCCATACAGCATTCTTGGTTGTTAGCTGATAAACCTATGGTAGAGGCTGTGTATCCACAACACACAATAAACAGGAGAGATCCAGTTATGTCCATAGCAATACTCCAGCACTGCTATGAATGCATGCCTTAGCTAAAGCATCAGCTTCTGTCTGTGCTGTGTTGAAAAGCAACAATTACAGTCATTTAACTGACCTGATCCAAGTGCAGTTCTGGAGCTAACATATACAAGATATCATCCCCTAATCTATTAGGGAATTATTGACATTTTCAGGAGTTGCTTTCTGAAGATAAAGATGAAACAAAGTTGGGATTGATTAAAGTATTCAAAAGGGTTTTATTTACTGGTTTTACAGTGTAGCAAGTGTCATTTCTGAAAGCCATATGGATTTAAATTGATTTGAAATAGAGTTTTTATTTAATTATCTGGCACAATTGCAGTTTATGAAACTTACTGATTACTGTGAGAGGCTCTCTGTGGCAAAAGCTTACAGCAAAGAAAGAAGGAAGGAAACAGATGAGAGGAGGATTTTTAATGGGCTGATGAAGAATGAAGACATACAAGGTTAAATCACCAAGGAGTGTGTTTTGAAGTCCTTGAGCGTTTCCAGATTGGCTAAGGATTAAGAGCTTTGTGCAAAAAAGAGATTGAATAATTTCTAGGAAAATGAAATAATTTAGACTTCAAAGTGAAGCAGCAAACCTAAAACCATAAAGCTGTGGAAGAAATGATGCTCTTTCAGAGCAAAAATGTCACAGCACTTTCAGAACATGCAGAAGTCTGAATTTGTCCGCTCTCCTCTGACCAGGGGATACAAAAATGCCTTCTTCACTCTGTGCCTCTCAAAGGCACTGGTGGGGTGTGCTCTGGTCCTGCCACCCTTTATCCTGTCTTCTTTTCACACAGGGGCATGTGTAGCACTGAGACAGATGAGAAAGTCACCCATGCCACCACATTCAAGGAAGCTTTCATGTAAGGATGTGTGGAAGGGAGGAGGGGAAAGGCGGCGCTGAGTGTTTATGGATTTCCTCCCCAGGTTAATGGCTAGTCTCATCAATATTCTCAGAGTGATGATACTGTACCTATTCTGCAAATCTGCTCTGGAAAACCTCCTGAATTTTGAGCCTCTCAGTGTTTTAAATGACAGAAAACCCAGTTGGGCTTTTTTCTGGATAAGACAAGGCTCAGTCACAAGATGTTCAGCTTTGCCACAATTGAGGTAGCTTGGGACACACCAAAAAATTAAATACTAAAAGTCTACAGAAAGCCTTATGCCAAAAGAGAGTCAGGTGAAACTCTGGGGTACTGCAGCAAGTTGGTGGAATTTGCAGAATCACAGTTCTGTAGTTGCTGGCTAAATTTCAGCTCTCTTCAGGTCATGCAGAAACTCGTGCAATCAGTTGTAAATGTAGTGACTGAGAGCTGAGCTCTAGAGCATATGTGGCACCACAGTTTCTAAAATCACACCCACATCCATAGGATCTGAATGCCTTAGTGAAAAACAAAGCTGCTCACAAGTGCATAAGAGAGATCAGACATTTTATCAAGTAAATTAAAAATCTGATATGTTGCAAACCGGCTTCCAAGTGGTCAAATCCTGCAGCAATTTTGAGGTCTGAAGGAATTTTACTGAGCCAGCACCTGCAGTATTTGATTCTGAAGAATTTAATACTTTTCTGGCTATGGAACAAAACTCTACTAAACTTTAAAGATCTACTTTAGAATGAAAATGCAAAGTCAGAGGTCTGAGAATCATCAAATTTGCTCTGCCATTATTTAATTCTACAAGAACTGCTCCACAAACCATGTGTCTGTAGTTGTTTTTGCTTGAGGCTATGTTGCCTCCTTCCAGTTTGCAGAGATAAGAAATAATTGCCATTTTTCAGCCATCACTGGAAGCAGTCCTTAATACATAAGGCCATGCCATAGCTCCTTGTATTCGGACTGATGCTTATTCCTGGAAAAAATAATGAATCCAACTGTGTTTCCCTTCAGCTATTCCTCATTATAAATGAGGGAACAGGAAAGATGCTGCTGCTTGCTGCTTGAAGGGCTAAGACACTGGGTTTTAATAGCACTATAAAGAACAAACTTTAATATCCTTTTATTTCTCTGTTTATTTCTGAAAGGAAGTGGAGGAATTGGGCTGAAAGTGGCTTTCTAGATCAGCGTGGTAAACTTACCTGATTCTGTAAACTTCATAGCAAAAATTTATACAAACTTTATTTTCTAAAATCTGAGACACATGGCTTGGGGAGCAAAGCACTGGAGGTGTTTGTTGGTTAGGCAAACTGGGGAGCTTATCAAAAAAACAGACTTCCTTCTAAGGAAAATGTAATAAGAAAATTAGGAATGCATTTTTATCACAATCCAGGTTACCATGAGCAAGATAAAACATGTTCTTTTGACTTTTTTTGTACAAATTCAGGGGAAAAAAACCCAAAAAACCCCCAAAAAACCACTCCCCCAAAAAATGCCAAAAAACCAACAAAACATAAAACAAAAAAACAAAAAACAAACAAAACAAAAAAAAAAGGAAAAAAAAAAAAGAAAAAAATGACATAAACAAAACCTCAGATCTAAAACAATTAAAATTTTGGCAAGATTGTTTTCCCTTTGATCACACAGTATTGCTTCAAAGAGAGTGCAGCAGAAATGCTCAGTATGGTTGAATTTGTACTAAAATTCTGCCCTCTTTCCTTCCCATGATTTGCAGTGAGCTAAATTACAAAGGAGACAACTTCAATGTAATTAAAACTATGCTCCACTTTGGAGAAACACTCATTGCAGAAACCGAGGTAAACTCAAGTTCTCAGATTTTTAACAAAGCCAAATAAGTTTGATACTTTCCAGAGCTGTTCTGCAAGGGTCAAATAAAATTTTTTTAGACCATGTTAAGTTCATCCATCACTGGTAAATAAAATGGGCTTTTGCAAATCCCTCTCTTGCAACCACTCATAAATAAAGGGTACAGCTCTGTAAATCTGCATCCCTTATATGCCCTCTGCAGTTTTATGCTTAAATTAAAAAGTCAGAATCTATTTCATATTGTCAAATGGATCTTTAGCAAGTGGGATTTGTTTTCATATTGTTGTACCTAGTAAGCATAGTGAATACATGAGCTTTTTCACTAAATTAAATGAAAAGATTATTGCTTTTGCCCTAAGCAGACATTACTGAACATGCCCAGGAAAATAAATGTAGAAAGCAAAATATAGCAGAAGATTGAGTACTTGTCAAAACCAAATTGAAGGCAGTAGGCAGCAAATTGGATTTTCTTTTACAATAACATGCAGTTCACATTCTACTACTGTAATGAATATTATAATGTGTGCTTCCTAATATAATGCCTAGCGATGCATTTCTAGAACTATTTCTCTAAGCCTAAGGATATTCTTGTTATATCATGGCTCAGTACATAGTAATGATAAGTTTGTTCAGTTCGCTGCATAGCCTTTAGGATATCTTCTTCTGGAGAAAGGAAAATATTAATCTCTAGATTTCCCTTTCAGTTACAGTGATTCAAAGCTATGAAACTCAGCAGATTTACAATGTCTTCACACTTTCCAGCTCCCAAACACCTACGTTGGTTTGAGAACCAGCACAAGCACCATAAACAAGCATCAAATCCTTCCCAAAGCTTAGAGACAACACTGAATTCTGTGGCTACAAACCCAGCTTGGAAGCTATGAACCCAAACCATCTTGATCCTTCTAATTTTATGAAAAATTTAGGTATGAGGTTAATTAGCAGTGTGGTGATGATGACTCACACAGACCCTGTGTTTTCTGCTGCACTGCTCAGTGGCTCTGTGCTGAGAATGCAGTCCCAGGTGGGCAGGTGACTCTGAGTGACATTGCCAGGAAGGTCACTCTTTGACCCAGAACTGAACCCCATCCCATATGAGACAATAACTTTTATGTTTATGGGAGAATCTTTTTTTGTTGTGTTTGTGGATGATGGAAAGGGTCTGGTGTGTGCAGCTCACAGAGCGTAAAGAAATGGAAACAGAGAAATAAGATTTTTTTTTATACTGGATATTAAACTTTACTATATATTTCAAAAGAAAGAAGCATAGGCAAAAAAAAGCAATAATGTGAAATGGGAAAGGATCATGTGGGTGAGAAGGGATGCTTGGTTGTCATAACAAAGCAATACCTTCCTGCACAATTCAGATCTTCGGGGAACATTTCTTGCTGAATTTGGCTTAAAAATAAGGCAATCAGAAAACACTGATATGCTGAGTCTCAACGTGATAAAAAATGTACATGGATGCCAGCCTTGGGGATTACTGTATGTGTTCCATATCAGATAATAGCTGAAAACAAGTTGTATATTGTGCTGTCTGAATGGTATTTAAAATAAAGGAGCCAAGGAACTCTACTATTACCATGCAGTCAGGATGAGTGATGGGGCTGCCTGCTGGTTCAAGGGCACCTATAAAACGTTTCTTTAACAGAAGCAAGCTAATGCTCTGAAACAAAAGATAATCACTTTCAGGGCTTTAGTTGGAGGAAATTTAAAAGTTGACTGGAAAAGTTATATGTATCTTGCATTTTTAAAACTCTTATCAAGGAAGAACAGGTTTAATATTTAAGTATATAATAATTTCTAGTAATTATGAAAGAAAAAGAAGAGTACCTTGTCCTGTTTAATCTGTGGTTTTTTCCCCAAAGAAGATCCTACATTTCTTCAACAGAAGCAGGCCTGAGGGAAGTGTGGCAGCCCAAAACCCTGTCAAAACTCAGATTTTTGTGGAACTTGAAATACATAGAAAATATTCTAGTTCTGTCAAAATAAGCTTAATGTTTCTGTCTCAGAGAAATTTCCAAAGTTGCTAATATTCTGTGTGATATTCCATCTTTCTTTACAATAACTTTTATTGTTTCTTGTGGATTATTCAAGTCTCATGGTTAGATTGTCAGAAGTCTGGTGTCTAGGACTCTACAGGTTCCATGAGTTCCAACTTTCAGACCAGTTTATTTTCTAATTACAAGTGATTAGTTACAGCAGACATTATTCCTGGTACTAATCCTTTTTTGGAGCTAATCCGTACTGTCTCATTATTTATTTATTAGATATTGAACATAGGATTTATGAACTACAAGAACTCAACTGGAAGAATGTTTCTTTTCAAACAAAACTAGCTTAGCACAAAGATTACAAATAGATGAAATTCCTGGAAAACATATTTAGTTTTATTACTTTTTTTCCATATAGATGATCCCTTGATTGAATGGAGAAATCCATTATCAGATCCAAGAAAGGCAGCTATCATCAGCTGTTTTTCTGAGAACACAATGAGTAATGCCAATGTACCTTTCAGAAACTAAAGAAAGAATAGAAAAAAACCCTCATCTTGAAAATGCCAAATCCATGCAAACTTGGAATGTGTCATCGTGATGAAATCATCTTCCCTTAAAATTTAGAATTGATTGGCTAAAAAGGGAACACCCAGTCAGGAGCCAAATGGAATCCAGAGAAAATGAGAGTCAGCACTGGGCCACTGCTGCTGCTTTTCAAGGCTACACTGGAATTTCAGAGGATGGCAAAAAGGGAAGCATAGCTCATAAAGAAATTGTGATTGAAAGGCGGCAATTTTCTATTTCCGTACTAGGCTTTCTTTTTCAAAGCATGAAAAAATAATTCATGGGTAACAGTACTTTGTATGTAATAAAATCCAGCTTATTTAATCCATTATTTTTACTTATACAAATTGTATTTAGTGTAGGTGTTCTCTTGCTGTTGCTACTGAGTTACAGAGAATTACAGACAACTTGAATGTCATTAGCAGATTAAGGAATGATTTCAAATATGGAAAGATTTAGCATATGGAAAAAATACGATTTTGAAACTTTAAAAGCTTAAACATCTTCAGAACATCAAAAACTGAATCAGAGATGTCCTTTTCACAAAACTTGCTGATTTTAAGAAAAACTTGAAGTCCAAAAACCTCCTAAGCTAAAATCTTAGTGTTTGAGAAAAATAATCATACATATGTCAATACAGAGATATATACTAGAAAACATCGGTATAAATCTGCACAAATATGTTAACTCAGTAGTTGTTATAACTATTTTGTGGCATGGATTTGTACAGGTGAAGTGCTTTTCTATTCCCATTCATAATGTGGTAATGCCTGCTTTTTGCAGTGAGCAAAGGAGCAGAATTTTGCTAATGAACTTTTCACCCTTAAAAATGTAATTTGTGCTACAGAACAACATTTAACCAGTAAATAAGATGTCTGTTTTTTGACCAAGCAAATAATCTTGGTCAGCATTAAGAAATGACAAACCGAACCAGATCAGGACACTGGAAATAAATCCATCCTCTATATCCAGTAGGAATGTAATTCATTTTTTCCCTAGCATGTTCCAAAATAACATTGGGGTAAAAAATAATATGATTCTGAACATCATATATTTGATCAAAGACATAAATGAGTGCCATGTTTTGTAAAATTGCATCAATAACAATAAAAAGAAAAAATGAAAAAGATAGAGATACTAATATACAACAGAAAAAGTTAAACTCTTTAATTTCTTGTTAGACATAACAGATGCCTGAAGCTCATGCTGTTGTGTTTAAGCAAAGCTGATTTGCTTGTCTGTAACTCAATATTATGCTGTAGATTAGTTGTACAGTTTATTGTACATAATAAGCTTCTGAATTTAACCACATCTATTTGAAAGAGATGGGGGAAATATTCCTTTTCAGCACTTAGCAGTTCCAATTTTCTCCAAAGTCCTTGGTGATGAATGCCAGCACAGTCTTCCCTTAGAAACGCAAACCTCAGAGTTTCTGATGAACTTGTAAACTTTCCAAGACATTTGGAGGCCACCTACAGAGAATCTGTGCTTGACCTTAGCACATAAACCTCAGGGTGGTATCAGAGTGTGCAACAGAAACTTCAGCAGCTGAGAATTCTGTCCTTTACAAAAGCTGTGGGACCAAAATTACGCACAGAGGCATGGAAAAAGTGGCATGGAAGCAGAGAATTAGACACAAAAACAGCAAAGTATTTCAGGCTAAGTGTCACAGCTTTCAGGGAATTGTGGCTGTAAGTGTTCACACTAAGATGACTGAGGGATGAATAAATAGGCCTGTAGACAATTACAGTTTTACAGACTTATTTCTACATGCCTACTCTCTGATGGTATCATAGGAAATCCCTTGAGGTTAACCTAAGGAAACATTGCATGTACACAGAACCCAGTTTTCTCTCCATTCCTGATTCCCTGGTCAGCCTCCCCAGGAACCTCTCCCTGAGCTGGGGATTACAAGGCTGCTTCTTCCCTGTGCCCCTGTGATCCCTGATTCCTTCCCTGCTCTGTGGGAAGAGGCTGACCTCTGCTCTGCTTCAGGGAGAGCAGGGATTGAACCAGCCTTTCCTCTGAGCTGCTGGTAGCAATCCCAGCCTGGCACAGCTCAGAGCTTCTGCTGGAAACCAGCTCTTTGATGTGGCAAAGCTCTATGGGATATGAGCAGAGATTTGATAAGCTTTTACATATTTTTGAAACGTGGAGTAAGAGAATTTAAGAAGACACAACACGGCACTCAGGTCTTGCCCAGCCCTCCCACCACGACCATTGGGAAGCTTTGACTCTCACAGTGCCAATAATGTCAGCAGATCTGCCTGAGGAGTTCTTTGTCCCCTGCAGCCTTCATCTGCCTCTGCAGTAGGCCTAATCAATAACCCTGCAAGAGGGAGAGAGAATTTAATGGGTTCAAAGGACTCTGCTCAGAATTCCTCTTTTTTCTACCAGCATCCCAGCTGCAAGTACCAGTACATGCCTACTTTGCTCATCATAGTTTTATAAGTTACAGGAGCCTGAGGCAGTTCTTCCCTCCTCCCTCCTCCTCAAATGGAATGAATTCAGCCATGGGGTTTTGCAGCATCTGATCAATATTTACTTAGCAAGACAATTTGAACAAGAACAAAAATATTCTTTTTCATGCACTGGCCTCCTTTCTTTGAGCTTACCAAAATATCTTTCTTGGTCTGAAGCAAGATGTAAAGATTTTAATGAGAAAAGGGAAGTAATAGAATTGGAATTGATTCATTTCAAAATGTTCACAGTTGTTCAGACTACAGCTTACACTGAATAGGGTTCATATTCAAAATACATGTTTTCCTTACCAAGCTCCAAAAACCATTCACAAAGTGTTGAAAATTTATCACCTGGAATAGATATATTTAAATTCAACTGCTTTTTTACAAATTGCTTGTGGAAAAAAAAAAAAGTGATGGTAAACAGTTGCAATGAGTTATTAAAAAAAATCTCTTTTTTCATTTTTGTATTTTGTATTCATTTTGTATTTCATTTTCATTTTGTATTTCATTTTCATTTTGTACTTCATTTTGTATTGTATTTGTATTTCTTGAAGAAATTGGGGATTTGTTGAATCATGTCTTATGCTGTTAGAAACCTCATAGATTTTTTGCATCTTACTTCATTTACTAAACTGTTCTGCTACATTGCTATAACAAATCTCTTTCAGAATAAGGCAATTTTTATGCAAGGTTTATTGGATCTGAAATGAAGACTTAAAGTCACAACATAACAAATAATTTTCATTTCTAGCATTATGTAATTAGAAAGAACACTTCATTTCAGTTAGTTGCCATCCATCTTCTTTCCCCTTCTTGCCCAGCCAAAATTGAGGATGCAAAACAATTGGAAACATTGGTAAATAACTGTTTGAAAATAGAGTTTTTGAAAAGCTTTTAGTCAGGAATTTTCTGAAAGCACAACTGCAAGTAAGAGATAAAATGGGAAAGCACTACAATACCGGACATCATTATCCCATTTTCAGTCCGTGGCTAAAAAAAGGGGTAGAAGCCTCTACTCTTATTTCCTTCATGTACATAAAACATAATCACTGTTAGAAATGCTAGAAGATGTAGAGTCACATAAAAGTACGTCTCTAAATACTCCTGGACCTGGATACATTTACATCTTTGAAAAATGCAGCGTATTCCTTTCATGCATGGGAGAGACTGGAGTGAAGGTGCCACTTGCAGAGTATTCAGCCACTGTAGTACATGCTCAGTCATAAATCATGTCAGCACTGAAGTGGCATTTAATTGTGGTTTAAATGTCTGTGGTTAAAATGACTGTGTTAGTATATGAGAATATAACAATTTCTTGCAGAAACATGACCGTGATTTCTCCATACAAAATTGGTGCTGCTTCTCTGTATTAAGTTAATCTATTTATTCCAGTAGAAGAAATTCTAAAAATTGTTTCTTTGCACATGAGACTTTCAATTTGAAACTTCTTTTGTTCTATCCTCCCTCCTTCTGCCTTCTTCATCGACCTGACACACTGAACCAGACAAAAGCATTGTTGATTCACTCTTGTTAAGAAATTACCCACTCCTCTCAGAGATTCCCAGAACAGAATGACAACAAAACAGAGGAACAAAGCAACGGAAAGGAGACCAAAGGTAGAAAGTTCCCTCTTCATCTGACTGTTGACAAAAGCAAGGAAAGAGGAAAGAAGTCCAAACTCTCCAGCTTGGGAAAACCCAGGATGCTAATGAGAACATTCATGATCTGTTTTAGCAGAGGCAGATTAAATTGTAGCTTAAATTGCATCGTATTTTCCAGACTGTGGATTTATCAGACAATCAAAGTACAAGGTGTTACATTTTTTATAACTCATTAAATTTCAGAACTATAAACTGAAATATGAGGAATCTGATCTTTGGAGTTGAAACAGTTCTTGAAGCCAAGGGTAAAATACTGTTTAGGGTATATATCTTTACCACACTTATGTATGAACTATATAAAACAGTCACAAAAATGTTTATAACACTGTCCAGTATGTCTAGCAAAACCAAAATACTTCTTTAGATTTTTTTTCTTTTTTAGAGAGCATTATTAAACTAAGAAAGAAGAAATTAGTTCAGTAACAACAGGATTTTCTGTTAAATTCAACCTGGGTAACACAATGTAAATTTTGCAGTTATAGAAAATCCACAGACAAATCCTCCCCAGTGTGTCACTGTTCAATAGTCACTAATAAATATTTTTACTCATGTGAACTTGTTTTGTATTGTTTTCAAGCTATAACACTAGAGTGGTATGTTGATGAGAAATTTACACAATAAATCTGAATGGTTACTACCCAGGTAGGGTAGGGTGTGCATTGTATGACTGGGTTAACATTGGGCAGATAAACTGTAAGATTTTCTTGAGTCTGTCATCTGGAAGTGGCATTCAGAGAACCTTTGCACATCAAATGCTCTCAGTGC
This sequence comes from Pycnonotus jocosus, assembly GCA_013400435.1. Taxonomy (NCBI): domain Eukaryota; kingdom Metazoa; phylum Chordata; class Aves; order Passeriformes; family Pycnonotidae; genus Pycnonotus; species Pycnonotus jocosus. Next base: position 92,582 of record VWYP01011498.1, read on the forward strand.
CAGAGTGGTAATTCATTAAGTAGGCACTTTATTGCTGAGTTTTATTATCAAGTCAGAGTAACCCTCATTCCCTAGAGATAAATTCCCTCTCCTGAGATTCCCAGGAAGACTTTAACTCCAAACTACATTTTAACAAGGGAACAGAAGCCTGAGAAAGGCAAATTATCTGAGAATCAGTTCCATTTCTTACACCTGAGCAGATCCTCCCGATAGCCCAGTTCACAGGAAAACGAAACAACTCACAGTCCAAAGTAAACAGTTCACTGTCCAAAGGAAACAAGTTGAAGCTGAGCCAAAGCTGCAGGTAGCTGTTGCTGTTTCCCTGCACAGCACCTGCTTCCAAGCACAAGGGAATTGGTTTGCTTTGTATTTGATTACAATGAACTGGACTTTGCTTCATTATTAAAGTGTGTTTGGGGGAAAAGTAATTTCATGTGGGTTTGGTGAACACTTGTCCCCCCCTTAAGGGACTGGGAAACCTTATAGTGCACAATTCTCTGTCAAACACTCTGGAAAAGATATTTCTGTGTCTGCTGGACCTGCTTGGAGACTGCTTGTACAGGCTGGCAGCCTCAGTGGGAGACTCAGGTCTGAGATTTGCCAGGCAATAAGAAAAGCTGATTTTGCAAACAAGAAACAGGAAGCAGAGACAAAAATCAGAGCCCTCAGAAACTTATGTGACATATGTAGTTTCATACAGAGACACTTTCCAGAGCATATATAACTTTGCTAGATTTTAGTTATATTATTGTGATTAATATTACTACTCAGGAATATTCTTAGAAAAGCTGGGAAAAACACTTTATTTTGATGTTAAAGGGATGTAAAATTCTATCAGCACAAGTCTCAAATGCTTCATTTTCTAGAGCATCTCTTGATAGTTATTCTGGGTCAGCAGGATGATTTTTGCCACCCCAGTGAAATGAGCCATAAACCACTGAAAGCTGTGTTTGCATAAATTCCACAGGGGCTTCTCCAAGCTGAAGCTTGCCAATGTTTTGTGAGTAGAACATGCTCAACATGACAACACAGCAGCAAGTAGAATAAATCCTGGGGTTGACCTGTAAAAGATGAGGCCAGATTCCAGATGTACTGATATCCTTCAGCTCTGACAGGTGAAACATTCAATCTGGAGCTTAAATACAGTGTTTTATATACATCTGATAAATAGATTGTGGTATTTGGTATTATTTTTTCCTTTTTCTTCCCAATATTCTGTTAACTTTAATTTTTGGTGTATTATATGAGCGGGTGTACATGCTGAGTTTGGATTCTTTTTTAAAGTAGCCTCATATTTATATTTTCTTCCAGCAGGAAGAAATTTGATCTTTCTGGTTATTTTCTGATTTTAAAAGATCTTTGATATTTTCCTGAATTAGGCATCCAAGGAATATCTGTAGTGATAGAATTCTTTCTGGTTAGATGTCACATGCTGAGAATTATTCCCAGTATTAGAAACAAATAATAGCTTAGAAGAAAGATGACAATTCAAATTACTATTTTAGCAAACAAGTATGAACTCTTTTAGTATTATCTGACTGAAAGATAAGTAAATAATTAGATTCAGAACTTATCTGTACTGTTATCTCCCACCATAATAGCTTAGCAAAAGAACTCTCTGTACAAGTGACAATCTAAATGCAGACATTGCCTCAGACCAATTTAGTTGGAAATGGGAGCATTTCTAAGAAAAAATAATAGCAACAATCTCATATTCTGGCTTTCACTGTGTTCTAGCCTATTCCTTCCCCTTCTGGATTTGTTATTGGTTGGAAAGTTATCACCCTGGGATCTGGGGAAGGTGTACATCTACCAGAGTCATCGTTCAAGAGTTACTTTACTAGAATATGCTTACAACTTGACAGCATTTAGAGCAAGATAAAAGTTTGACTCATGGAATCCTGGTGGAAAGCAGGGTTAAAATGCCCCTCTAGAGCAGATGCAATTCATCCCTTTGTGCCAGGGCAGGACCAGCAGGGGCATTTACACTGTTTGAGACAGAAATCTCTGCTGCTGTCGGCCTTGAGTGTCTTCAGTGCTGGTGCCCTTCTTCCCCTCTAAGGGACACAGCCCCAGCACCTTTTCCTTCCTCAAAGGAGAAATCCACCCAGCAGCTCAGACCTGCTCTGCTCAGGACATGCTCACACAGCTCCTGGGCTGCACAGGTCATACTCTGGGAATTCCTGCTCAGACCTGTCATTAAAGACTCTCAGCAGTGAGGATTTAACAGCTCCAAATGCAGCCTAGGCTGGTGTTTCCCCTTCAGAGGATTCTTCTAACACCATTCCTTGCCACAAGGCAGAATTCTCCCCTTGGCCTGCCTATCCCAGGTATAAAGAAAAGCTGTTTCCAAAGCCTTTGTCTCAGCCCTTCCCCAGCCTTTCCTTTCCCAGGCCAGGGTCTTTAAACCTCCTCTGGACTGCCCTGACAATAACAAACAGTCTAAAACTGCACCTGGTGTAAGCTCTTCCAGCTCATCCATCACAAGCTGATGGATTTTTGCTCTCCCCATCACAGCTTTTGTTCCCTCCTGTTTATTACCCACTCTGGCTCATTCTGCAGAGCACTGGGCAGCCAGCTGGCTCCTTGCCTGCAGCCACTCTTCCCCCAGTTTAGACTTCTAATCCTATTCTCTTCATCCGAGTGCAAAATAGGGTTTGGTTGTGTGGGGTTTTTTTTTTTGTTTGGTTGTTTGATTTTTTTTTTCTTGCTAAAGTGAGCCCCTGAGCCATCCCAGAACAATTCTGTGTTCTAGACATTGCTGTAAATCTTTTCTTTGAGGGTTTTCTTACTCATCAGAAAGTAGCTTCAATCTTTGACTGCCCCAAATGCAGTTGTCTTTCAATGCTGTAGTAAATGTATGGATTTTTTTTCTAAATTAGAAAGAGCCATGCTTTGCTCACATGAAGGTTACAAGTAATAAGGAAAAATAAATAAATGAAGAACTAAATAGTAATACTGCTATTCTGCCTCTCTCCTACAGCCTCATCAAGCCTTCCTTCACAAGCCTAAGCATTAGAAAGAATTATAGAGCAATTTTCTGTCACTCTTCCTTATTTTCACTAAACACCTTACCTTTCCAAAATAATTGGGGCAATTAATGAGCAATTTGCAAATATATCTATGCTGATTTTATGAAAAGAAACTTGGTATTTTGCAAGGAAAAAGTGTTACTTGACACACAGATGGAAACAAAGAAGGAAATGGGAATTCTAGACAAGGTGTTCCTTCACAGCATATGCAATATTTCTTGCTTTTGCTGATTAGTCTTGTCACTAATGCAGGAACTTAGGACAGCTATGCCCTCCTACCATTATCTGTGACCAATTTCAAAGAGATTTTGAGCAAACCATTAAGCTCACCACATGTCAAAAGCTGTTTAATGCAATTTTTTTGGTGATAGCTGAAGCATCCTCCTGCCCCCCAGTTCCAGAAGACATCTGAATTTCCAGAAGACATCTGAATTCCTGTACCACCACCCGGTGTAAGGGCTCTGACACAGCTGCCACAGAACTGGTTTCACCTGGGGGAGAAACACAAACCCAAGATCAAAGAAGCACATGAAGAGGAAAAAATCAGTTTGGAGTCACTAGGTGTGAAACTACAGCCAAAGCCAGCATTTTGGAGAGAGCAGAGAAAGCAGTCTTTATTTGAAAGCAGCTCTTGAGGTTCAGGTTATTTGAATCCAGGACTCTCACTCTTCATATATCTACCTTAACACAAGGACCATTGGTTTTCTAAAGAACAATTTTCCTCACCAAAACAGTTCTTCTCTAAAGGAATGATCTGCAGAAAATTCTAGACCTCAGTAACATTGTGAAATTCTGCCATGGGCAGACAGTTCCTGCCATGGACAAGCCTTTACATGAGCTATTTCTGTTCTCTTTCTCTGGCTGGATGTTTCAGTGGCCTCAAGGGAATCTTTAGGAGTGATAAAGCAGTGAGGGAAAAGAATGAATGAGGGGATCTATCTATAGTTTAGTCTTACTTCTATTGATCAAGCTGAAAATCCAATTCTCTGTTAGCAAACTTTCTTTTAAAGTATAAAAGCAATGAAAAGAGAGTACTTTTGAAAGGTTATGTCATTGGGGAAGAAAAACTGAGAGTAATGAATTAACTCTAAATGCTGCAGCTTTAACTGTGGAGCAGCATTTGCTGTGCACAGGGCTGGCAGTTTCATGCACATTCAATACTTCACTGCAGAAATTCTCTGTAATTACAATCTAAATTGTAGCTCTCAGCATTAGGAAATACATAAGGTTTCACAAAAGACCTGAGTCTATCTTTACACCTTCTCTGGAGCTTTCAAAAACCCCAGTAGGATTTGCAACTCAAGAAGAGATTCAAGAAAGGTCTCTAAAGAAAAAAATAAGCAGCCCATAAGAAAATGACAACAAACTGCATATCTCTTTCTCTGAAGCTGCAGCTCTTTAAAGTGCTCGTGAACATGAAGGTTAAAGAAATAACTGCTTATAGACATGATTAAATATGAAACATAAAGTCAATCTTGAATCTAACAAGTGTAATCTAACTGTAATGTTAAAATCATGATGTATTCTAAAATCTCTGTGGAGGTGTTCAGTAAAATATGGTAACATTAAAAAAAAAAAAAGAGCTGTTTTGATTGGGTGTGACACAGGATATTTTAAATTCTTTTTTGGCCCTTATTCCAATCCTTGTGATTTCCTTGTGATTTTCCTTGTGAAAAGGTGTATACATTCAGGGTCATAGCAAAAGGAATGATTTATAGCCTAGATTCTTAATTTTCCAGTTCATTACCAAGTCCTCATTTAATTTAGTACCTTATTTTCCTCTGGCCAATGCATTATCCTTAGTGTTTCCAATTTTATATAAGTATCCCATAATACCCAGTGAACATTTGAAATAACTATGAGCAATCTTTCTGAAAATCAAATCACTACAAATAACCCACAGTTTCCTGGTATATAAAAAGGGAAAAGATGAAAAACACACTCAATATCCATTAATCTACTGGAAAATCATATATCTTTCTATCCAGATAATTAAAATGACCCATTTGAGGCTTTAAAGAATACTACATAATTTCAAAAACACTTGGAGTACATTAACATGAATTTTCCCATTTTAGATTTATATTTTAAGTAGAAAAAAAATATTTGTAGACCAACTGCTGGCTTTTTGGATACATTAACTCACTGGTAATGTCATTATAGCACATCAAACCATATGAACATATATTTTAAATAGAAGGAAATGGCAAATGAAATTAAAATACCAGCTAGGAAAATCTGACCTTTTTAATTACTTCAGTGGAGAGAGACCTCTTTGATGATAATAACATGCTAGGTGATGTTAGATATAGGATTATTATGAATCTTGTTATTCAAGTGATTAATCTAATTCAATATCATCTGCCAATAAATGTCACCACTGTCCTACAGAGCCACATTCTGGACTTCATGACACAGTGTGACGTGTGCACAGAGGAAGAATGAACTCTATACTCCAGAGTCCTATTTACAGAGAGATTTGCCCCCAAATCCACCTATAAAATAATATTATTAGTCCTAAAATATTAATGATCTATAGCACTAGCTGCCTAAAAATTACTTGAGAAAAACTTTCAAGATAACACATAAAAAGGAAAATATGTGCCAGATGTTTGAATTGCCATATTGCCCAATAAGAAAAAGGTAATTACCTTGAATATTTCAAGAGATGGTTTAAAAGAGATACAAAGGCAACAAGACACCAACATAGATGCAGCTGAACAAAAATATAGTGGAAATATTGTTATTATAATAACAGGAAAATAGCAGATAAGCTATCCCTTAATACCAGTGGCAAGTCTGTTGAAGCTAATGTGAATTAACTAATATTATAATTTAAGGGGAAAAGGGCACTAAAAATTAAGGAGCAAAACCCCACAAGGCTTGGAATCCTGTCCATAAGTTAAAATCACAGCCTGACATTCATTTTCCATCTCAGTACATGCTGTAGTCAACAACCTCAGCAAAATTTAGAGAATGATATCTTTTCAAAGAGGCCAAGGAATTGCTAAATCCCACTCCTGAATCTTGCTATTCTTTTTAATGACTCATCATGGATCCAGGACTGAAATACAAGTTCCAAACCACACTTTTCCTGCAGAAATACTGCACAGAAACTGCCTCCCTTTCTTCCATTTATCCTATGGAAGTTCCTGCAAACTGCCTTTACAAATCTCAGTTGTGGCTAATATGCAGCAGGAGGGAAATTCATGTGGTGTGATAATTCCAAAACGTACCAAATTTTATGCCATGACCACTATTTGGGTTCCATCCAGCACCCAATTGAAACTGCAGGTCAAAATCTGCCCATCCAATATTTCCTCAGTGTGGATATCGATGAACTGATGGAAATACCCTGCACGAGCTGCAGGAGCTGAATGTGGCAGCGATGCATTTTATCATTTTATTTAGAAATTGCATCATTGTGACAAATTCTGATGGCAAACAGACCTGGATAACCCTGTAGCAATGAGAAAACTTCACAGCCACCCACGCAGGATGCAGTAAATGCACTCTAAGCTGGAGCACTGTGCACAGGGCGGGGGTCCTGTCTCTCTTCCCACAGCTGTGTATCTGAGCTCTTATGGGACCCTCACCTTGAGAACTTCCTTCATCCTCCAGATCCCTGCACCTAAGAGTCAAAACCAATAAAAAGTTGGATAGTTCATGTCAACTGCAACCAGTTTCTTTTCTGCCTGTCCCCAGTAATGAACAGCATTTGTTTTTCCTGATGTGACAGTGAATGGCTCTCTGATGTTTTCTTGTTTTCATCATAGATCTCTGGCCCTCTCTTCTCATCACTAGATATCAGCTTCTACTTCCAACTACCCCATCAGCACATCTGTGGAAATTGATGGTTCAGGGAACATTCAGCATCTTCCCTTTCAGAGCTTTTCTGTACATTCTACAGACTCTGCAACAGAGGAGCTTTATGACTTCACACAAAATGTGTATCTGACTGATTTTTGTTTTTTCTAGTGGTAGGAAACAATCTTTTTAAAAACAGAAGCATGTTCCTGAAATGAATATGTAAATATGACCTACCAGCTGATAGACTTGTTTAGTGAGAAATTCCTGAACTAAATTCATATGATGGCAGAAGGGATGTGTGTTTTTAAAATCTAGTTGAATCACAAGATAGCCTAGGTTTGAAGGAACACAAAATGTTATTTAAGCCAACCCCTGTCCAAAACAGATGATGTTTGTCACAGCTTTGTCCTGAGAGGTTTTAAATACCTCCAAGTTACAAATCTTCTTCCTTTGACATCCATCTCCACAGTCTGCAGAAAGCTCATTTGGTCAAGAGCTCTTCACAAGCACAGACATCTCCAATAATTCCAGTCCTGCCTGTGGTGTCAATGGAGCAGCTCCATCCATTGTGGCACAGCCCTTCTGATGCAGCTGAAAACCAGAATAGGTCTTACTATGTGCAGAATAAAATTCTTATGCACATAAGAAGAAAAAGGTTTTGAGACACTCCCCTAATGCAACCTGCATGAATTATGAAATTAACCCCAGACTCTCAACCTCATTCACACCTTTCTCTGCTTCCATTTTCTCCTAATCTACACTGCTGAACAGAAAACAGAAACAATCCTTTAATCAATAGGAGCATGAACTTTGCCTTCACTGCAAGCATTCATAGGAAGAATTCTATTTTTCAATCTTTTTTGATAAGAAGAGCTTTTTTTCAATAAGTCAATGTGACTCCATGTGAACAGAATTCTTGTATCATCACAAATGAATACATAATACTGGTGGCTTTTAAAGACCCATATTAGTTCTGTATTCATATTTTCCCCATATAATAAAAACATTAAGAATAAATTTGGCCTAATATGTCAGTAGAGAAACATTTTCAGTTCATCTTTCAGATCTAAAGTTGATAACATTTCTGACATGTTACTGAACTGTATGCCTACAACAGCATTTTGGACACTACAGATATAGTTTCTAAGAAGAGAATCAAAACTGCTCAGCTTGTCATATTTTAATACTTTTGGGGTACATTAATTTGACTGATAGCACTGTGAAATAGCTTCTTTTTTTTTTTTCCTTTGCAGGAATAGACCATTTGTATGTATTTATGATTGGCCCCATTCCAAAGCTGCTAAGGTTTTATGTTTCCTCAGTTACTGCCATAGTTATGGTTTATAGGTCTGTTTGGTGAAACTTAGGGAAATATTCTTTCCATATAGTGACAGCTGCTGTAATGCCAAGAAACATAGAAATTGCTACTTCCATTCATCATCATAAAACTGATGTGCCCTGAACCACTTGATGTTATAGAGGATGTGACTGGTGCTTCTTCAGTGCTAACAAATTGCTTTAAAATGCACTTGGATACAGCATTGGCAGACCACTGACCCAAGGTGTTTACACCCCAACCACCATGAAAAAATGCAATTAGAGGATTCTGTGGGAGGGTAGGAGGATAAAAGGGTACATGCTTGGCTAAGAAAGACAAAAGGATCAGTGGGTGGCGAGGAAGAAAAATAGAGACCACTTAAAAACCATTCAGAGAAAATGGGAAGATGATGCAGAGTGCAGCACTTCAGTGCAAATGCAGGAAAAAACAGGGACATACAGATACAATCAATAAAGCCCTGGAAGCAGAGACTATATGATGAAAGAATAATGTAATCAAGGAAATATTCAAAGGAACAAGTGATCAGCCTGAAAGAATAGATACAAAAAAAGCATTCTGTTTAGCAATCTGTGAAATGGGATTTGATAAAGCACATATAAGGAGATTGAAGCAGTTCATGGAACTGTGGTAATAAAATGAAAGGTTTATTTTAGTATTGGGGTTTTTTTTTATTTAGCAGACAGAATTGTATTTTTGAGCTGTTTTGTGGTCAAAGTGAATCCACATGCTGATGATAGTGTGCAGAAGAGTGTGCAAGTTTCTTCAAATTTTAGTGAGTTGAAAAACAGAGCAAACCTCCATTGCTAAATGTCTAAAGAAAAGAAAATGTGTAGATAAATCACTTCTCACCAGTAATATGAATTGGATGAGGACTCTAGTTCCATTTTGCAAATAAAAAACACCAAGAAAATATTTTAAAGATAATGTAAAGAAAAGGATGGGAATCAAGCAAGATTGGACATGGGTATAACATATTTAAATTTTGAATAGAATTGTTTTATATGAGCAATAGTATTTATAACTTGTAAAGCAGGAAACAATAGCATTTGCACCATTCACTGATGCACACTCCCCATTCTCTAGGTTATCTGGATTAATTCACTTTTTGTCAGGCAACATGAAAAAAATATGACAAAGCCTCAAATAAATAAATAAATAATGTGTATCATGGAGGCCCTTTGGACAGGCAATACCCTCTGGGAGGCTGTGTTACAGGATTTTAATTATTACTGTTATTCTCTGCTCCTTTGGTGGTGGTCTGTGAGGGGCTTGGACCAAGAGGAGACAGAAATCATGGCAGAAGCGTGCAGTAGAGATCATGAGAAGTGTTTGACTGGAGATTAGCTCATTTTATGTGCTACGAAAAACAGAACTTCTTCCTGGATTTTAGACTATCTTTAATAATTTTGATTAATTTGGCCCTGATGGTTTTGGAAAGTGGATATTTTTCTCTCTTGTGCTATACTTTTCTCCCACTAAAATAGTCTTTTATAGAACAATGATTATGTTCAGTTCTGTCTTTATCCTGTATGCCTTCTTTTAGCAGAACATCTGAGGCAATTATTGTCTAAAGGCACAATAAACTAAAAGGACTTTTTCTATTTTGGACATCTCAACTGGTTTTATTTTGTTTAGTCATTATGCCTTCCATTCCTAGAAAATGGGAGCTACTATAAAATTGGCAGCTCCGATACCAAATTCATACAAAGCTTTCTTTTCTCTCTTGCTTCTGCTATAACTGAATGTGGTTTTGATGAGAAAGGTATTTCCACAAATATTGCCTAGCAGAAAGCTGGATGTGCATAATAGAATTGCTCGAATTACTATTGCAGGACTTAAATTTTACACAGCCAAAGATCATTTTAATTTCATCCTTTCAGCTCTTAGGGTTTTTTTCCTAAGCAACAACAATAACCTCCCTATAGAGATTGTAGTACAGGACAGCATAAGCTCTATTTTTGCAGAATCTGTAAATATATAGCTTGGTCTCCTGCCAGCAAATGAAGCAAACGACAGTGTTAGAGCTTACCCAAGTCATCTGACAGACACTTACGGCTGCAGAGGGTTTTCAAGCAGGATACAAATGTTTACTTTAGTCTTCAGCTCATCTCCTGTAATCTCCCCTCTGCCTTCTTGACTTCATTTCCTTCTAGTTCCATGTCATTCTCTTCCCCCCAACATCTGTCATTAAAATAATTAGACATACACTTTTTTCTTTTCCCTTTAAGGCTTCTATTGCTATTTCTGTACTGGAAAGGCTGAGAAGAACCAAAGAAGCCAAAGGAATCAAAGAAAGGTTCTTCCAGAGGATTAGTTTGTACTTCAGTGGGATATTGGGCAAGATATGCCTTACAAATGAGAGTCCTCAATGACAGCACAAGTACTTCAGGACTCTAAACATTTCCAGTAGCACAGAGAACAGCATCACAGCAGAGATTTAGAGAGTAATTCTGTGTTTACACGGTTCCAGCTGTTTTAGGTAAGGATCTGTAGCTGAGGAAGTCTATTTCCCCACACAAATTTTGGCAGCTTTGAATAGCCTGAGATCTCCTCTTGTAAAATTCCTCCAACACACACAGACCCCCCCTCACACCCCATACTCACCCTACTTGGTGCCTATTTCTTTGTAGCTTGGTTTTCTTTCATCAGACACATTGGAAACATGTCTGACTGAAAATAACAAAGTACTTAGTCTTTTATCTGTATTCCCTCTGTCACTTTTCATTACAGAATTCCTTCATTTAAGGATAAAAGGAAACTGCTTGAAACAGCTGAGGTTAGTTTATGGCATTGTTCTGTTGCTTTTGTCTGTTGCCTGTCTCATCCTAAGGACTGAACCCATTCATCCTCTCTAAATCTATGGGCAAGTTTGAGGTTCCTCCTTTCAGAACAGCCCTGGCACGTCACAAATCCACAGAATTTCTGCACAGATACACGAGAAGTGAAAGTCAATAAAGTGCTCAACAGCAGCTGCAATTTACTGAGAATCTTTTGCCCTGTGGGCAATCCTCTGTGGAAGGGTGGACTACATGTGATTTTCTGGTACACAAAAATCGACATCAATGTCTTGGTACTGCAATTGAAATATTTCCTTTTCACTACAGATGACACTCTGTGGTTCTGATTGTTCTCTTGTTTCTCTTGCCTATTCTAGATGAGACACCAATGGTGATGTGGAAAAGCAAAGGAAATGTGGAAAGTTCCCATTACTTAAATCCCAACAGTTAACAAGGCTGGAAATTGTTGGGGTTTTTTTATTATTATTTAAACAACAGCAAACCAAACCAAACCAAACCAAACCAACAAAATTTAACCTGCCTACTGAAAAAGTATTCATTTCCCAAAAACAGTTTTATCCATTTTTCTCCAGTGAACTTCCTGATGGGAAATGCACTGAGGTGGTATTTCAGAAGGGTGGATCTCTTTGATGCATGTTATAAAGAATATTCCCTTTATATTGATTATGCAAGTTGGGGACATTTTTATAAATAATATTGGTTTTATTAAAATAGTTTCTGTGACTGAAAAAATATTTAAATATTTTAATTTCAAAAATTATGTTAAATTAAAAAAAAACAACAAGAAAAAATCACTCAGAAAAAAAAAAAAGGTTAGTTAAAATTATATCAACACAGAAAAAATCAGGGTTTTTTGTTTGTTTGTCAGTTAGTTTTTAATTTATGACTCACAGACCGGTTCTCTAAATTATTTTAGTACTCATAGTAAGACTTATACAGGAGGGAAAAAAATAACCCAGCCCATAGGTCCTGGACCTCCTGGTGCAAGTAATCAAAGCTTTTTTAAAAATCAGACTTTTCACATGCAGCAACTTTAGAAAGACTTTATAAAATGAGATTGTTTCATACTTCTTTCTTTGTTTTTTATTTGAAAGCCAGCCTTGAAAACTAGCAATAGGTGTCAGCAATTCTGATATAGTGCAATGGTCTGCATCTAGAAATTCTGCCAAGGTTGCATGAAACTGAGACATTCTTTCATAAAAAAATGCAAACCAAGGGTAAATTACAATTTTCCAGATGGAAGAATATATTTCACACCAAGGAAATTTACTCCTTGATGCCCATTTTGAATGACATTTTTGAAACCCAGGTTAAAATAATGTGGTTTTTACATAACACTGATCATGAGAGCAAAAAGTTCTGACTGAAGCAAGCTTGACAAAGAGAATTTCCAACACGATAATGGATTCTTGTTCTCTCTTCACTGAATTTTTGGGACTAGGATTTTGTAACTCCAACACAGATAATTTTATAATTATATAAATACCACATAGATTGATCTATCCACTTATTTGAGTGTGTGTATAAATGTGAGCATTGTATAAAAACAAAGAGCCCCAAGGATTCTCTTTCCCAGCCACTGTTCTAAATACACAGACATTAGATATTCAAAAGGTGCCCAGAAATGTGGCTGAGGAGGCAGAGAAATTAGTACAGACACACTGGGACAGAAAGGGCATTTACCCATTTTACTCCAGACCAATAAAGCAGACAAATATAATTTAAATGTGGCCATTATTCAAATATAGCTCCAGCAACAGGATTAATTCTTAACATTAAACATATTCCAAACCAAGTTGGTTGGAATTCTTTTCAACAGAATTTTTTTAAGTGTAATAGGGCCCTTTGAAATGCCTTCAATTTGATTGTATAAATTGAATTTAGATTAATTTTCTATTGCTTTATCTAAGCTTAGTTTTATTTGTTATTATTGATGTAAGTGATTAAAAATGCATATACTGAATACATTATTACTGACAATATTTCATCTTATTATTGCAACAGGCAGTGAAAGACACATTGGTCCTTTTCACTGAGGTTCTAATGAATAAAGAATACTACTTCAATATAGAAAGATTAATAAAGATGTGGAATGGTGTCCCATATTAAATCCGTATTTTACTATTTAATCACACATCATAAGCTAAGCTGGTTATGGTTTTTCTTGTGTTGTACTATACAGGTATTACCAGGGTAGCTAAAAAGATTTAGAAAAATCAGTATTGCTAATTTGGACATAGCCATTAACTACTGTGGCTTTATTACTATGGTTGAAAAGCCAGACAAGAGCAAGGATTTATCATATTTATCAGGAAGAAAGAGTAATTTCTCTACTTTTTGTTAGCACAGTGGTGCTCAGTCAAACAGCACTTGCTTTTGAAGTAAAATACATCAAATCACTCTCTGTACAGAGGGAGATAATATCCAGCAGTTAGTAAAAGACAGACAAAAGAAGTGTAACTTAGCAGAGAGAAAGGACATAGATCAGACCAAGGAGAAAATAAAAGGGGAAGGAGAAAGAAAGAAAAGAAAAAAAGAATGAGGAAGAAAACACCAAAATAAAAATTATATTTTGAGGTCCACTTCCATAGACCAGAGAAGCAGAAATATGATTTTATACTTAAAGGATTAGATTTGTCATCAGCCTAAAAACTCTGAAAGTATAACTCAAAACGTGACTGGGTAGAAACCTGGTCTGCATATTAACTCTACCCTTCACCTGCCACAGTCCAAAAAGATTTTTAAAGAGGGCAAGAAGCAGCTCTGTGTGTGTGTGACAGATAAAGCCTTTTTGTCTTCTTGCAAAGCACAGAAAGGCAGCAGCTGCTTTTACAAACACATCATTTGTGAGAGATAGAGTTGAACTGCATAATAAGCATCTCGAGATCACTGGAATGCTGATTAAACCCCAACAAGCAAACAGGCATTCCTGACACTGCTGCAGAAAATAAGGGGAACCTGTTGATGGGGAGCACTCTTCCTGAAATATATTGCATGTCTTATGCTGGAAATATGTAGAAATTGCATCAACTCTTCTCCTGCACTATAATCTTACCCTTCCCCAATGTGCTCAAAGAAATCACACCCCTATTGGGTTGGAGGCCCCATAATTACAGATATATGGGGGAATCCATTCATTCTGAGGATGCAGCAGCTGGAAACTCTGTCTTGTTGATATTTTAGAGGGTAAAGGAATGCTTGAAGCCAATTGAACATGTGGCTCCACTTGATGTATGTAGGCTCCTTCAACAAGTGGACTCAGCATTGAGGCAGCTGTGGAGGCTTTCCTTTGTTATGTTTTTTTTTACATAAGTGGATATTACAAATCACAGTATTTTTGCACACACGTTCCTCCAGTCCATGTGTCTGCAAAGAGGGCCATATCTCATGGTCATCAATAGAAGCCTTGGCCAAGGACACTTGGGCAAGGCCAAATTTATCCAACAGCTTTTTAAGGATTGCTCTAGGGACATCTCAGGTCTCCATCTTCACAGCATTAAACTTTTAAATAAGGACGAAAATAGGGAGAACTATAAAGAAAAATGCAGTAGAATAAACATTTATCCTTTTTTTTTTTTTCAAAATAACTTTGATAACCTATTTATAAGAAAGAAAAAAAAAAAAGGAGGAAAAGAAAGAGAGAAAAATATGGAGGTCATCCAATACCTGAAATATTTTCAGAACTTCCAGAATGCTTAATAAGAGCATGTTGCAATTTACAGTGAGATGTGGAAAATTCAATACGGTTTACACCTCCCAGAATTCTGGAGCTGCCAGCTCTGAAGGAATGGAGCACATAAATAATGTATTTCCTGTTATTCTTGGTCTGCAGCTGATCTCCTACTGAGCACTGAGAAAGAGTTTTAGAGCCCTAGGAGACAGCTGGTGCTGTCTGGCATGTTGACTGATTTTGTGAGCAGAGAATGAAAGGCATAAAAAAGCAAAATAAGAGTCTAGGACTCAAGATGTATTTTCTCCTGAAAGAAAACTTGGAGGGTTACAAAGCTGTGCAAGAAGGCTCAATTAAGAGTAAACTGTTTTAAAGCATTACATTATTTGAAAATAAAAAGTCTCAACTAGATTGGATAGAAATCCAAATATGGAGTTGTCTCTGCAAACAAATGATCGTGTAGTTGGTAACCCATAATACTTTGCATTTCAGCCTAAGTGCCAGAAAGCCACTGAAAAATGACCGAAAAAGATTTGGGTCACTTGAGATTGTGGACCTCCAATGTGATGCCAGCCAGGATTTAGCTGCAGTTTTGTGAGACTGAATTCCAGCTGTTCCTCACCACAGCCAGGGAGGTTTCCAGTACTGGGAAGGTTTTCTGGAGCAGGTGCTGAACTCAAGGGTGGCTCTGCTCTTTTCAAAGGGCTGTTCAGACTGCCACTGGTAGGCTTCATTCCTGCTCTCCAACAAGCACACCAGCTGAAGGAAAAAACCTTCCTCCAGCTCCTTTCTCATCCCCCTGCAAACCATTTATTCTCTTTGTAGAGTTTCTGCCTTTAAGCAAATTAAAATCCCTAAGCCAGAAGTATCCAGTAGAAGAGCTTACATCTGGTGGTTCCTATTCACAGAGACAGGCCACCAACTGACAGTCATGGCAGTGTCTAAATACAAACAATTCAGCTGAAATTGTGCCTTTTCTCACAGGCTTCCTTAATTTGACCTGTAAGAAAGCTAGAGATTAATGATGAATTTTGACTCATTCAGAAAATCTAAAAAACCAGAATTCCCAAATATGAACTCCCTGTACATGCATTTAGAAATGAAATTCCAGTCTCAAAACCAATTCTCTTTCTGACCAGCTCCTGACTCCTCCAAGACAGCAAGGGAGATGAAGGTTGAAACCAATGCATTTTACAAGGACTTAATAAGGTATTACAGAAATTAAGTCACTGCATCCCCTCAACTAACAGGTTTCAAAGATGAACCTATTGTAATTATGCTACCAACAAAAGAAGTTCCAGCAAACTCACACAACCTTTATGCAACAACTGATTTGGCAGAAACTCCTCAAAACATGTCCCAGCTTGAAAAGTAATTTCCAGAAGTTGAGAAAATGAGACAGAAACTGCTGCTTCTACTCAGCCCTGAATAGAGCTAAAATGTATAAATCATGCTTCATGAAAGAAATATGGGGAGGAGAATTTCACGGCGCCACAGATGATGAATCCTGGGCAGATAGCCTTCAAAAGATGCACACATTGCTATCACAGTGAGAAAATTCCAGTGGAAAGCAATTTCACACTCTTTATAGGCCACCGTAATCAGCCAGGAAATGAATTAGCATAGCCCGGAGGAAAAGGCACTATCAAACAGGGTCTTGATCCAGTGGAGCACTTAATCTTATGCTTAATATTAAGCACCTGAGCTGTCCCATTAATTCACATATGCACAAATCAAACTTGGCCTGGAACTAAAAATAACTGAAATAATTTCTACCAACTTATCTGTTGCATCCAGTGTTTTGTTCTATTCATGTTGCCGACAAAAATGTTCTCATTTTTCAAACTGTCTTTTATTATTTAGCATACACTTGCCTGTTTCTGCCAATAGTGCTTGGTCTGAGTGCCATTCACAGTTCAGGAAGTTGTTATGAAAATGTTGATCCATCTTATAATATTTAGAAATAATGAGGCATACTTTCTTTGCAATGACAGGTAGAGTATAGATTTTAGAATAAAATTTCTGTTTTGCAGGTTCACAATTCTCTAATATCTATATGACATTTCCTTTTTCTGAAAAAATGCCCTAGTCATTATACATATTTTGAAATGTGGCATAAAGGCAATCAAAGCATAATAATTTTCTTTTATGTGGGCAGCTAGTCAGATGTATTTTTTCCAAATACTATTTACAAACCCTCTACATATGCTCTTAGTTAATCCACCAAAAATTGAAACAGATTTCAGAGGCAAATTTTGAAAAGCAATGTTCTTTAATCAGCAATACTGTCCCAAAATCAGAAAAAAAAACCAAAGACTTTTTAACAACTGAGAATGAAATAAAACTTAGAAATCTGAAAACAAGCTTCAAATTTTCAATATAGCTAGATAAAATGCCAGTTTGAAATATGAATAGGTGGAAAAATAAGATTAGACAGCCCTGGGGCTTGCCTGGGAATCACTGAGCTTTAATCAGTAACTTGTATCATCCACAGAAGCCAGACAAATAACTTCGAGATAAAATAGTGTTATAGTACAGAGGGGTCAGCCTTCCTCTACACAGAGTTAGGTTAAGGCCATTTTTATTCAACCTAAGGTGATTCAAGTCTTCTGAGCAATTTAATCTGGCTGCTGCAAGGGGCAGAGCCTTGACAAGGGGAAGGTAAAATGAGAGCAGAAATGGTAAAATGAGAGCAGAAATGACAGAGGGGAAAGGAAGGCAAGCCCAAGGAAGCAGGGCTGCGCAGGGTGGGAAGTGTGGAGTGCTCTTGGCACTGATTCACCAGGACAAAATACCAGCTACCACTCATAAAGATGATTCAGCATTACATTCCTACATAAAATTCTGTCAGGACACCTATAGGGAATGAACTATAGCTGCAAAATTATGCTATCAAAATGTCACCATTTGCATTCAAAATCACCTGTTACTTCTAATAGCACAACTTCATATTTAAGATTATGCATATTTAGTGTATGTACTAAAATGTGAACAATACCAACATACATTTTTCCTATTTACTTTCTATTACTTCATAATTGCCTTCCAAAATTAGCATCTGAACATCCACAACTTAATGAGATTGCAGATTCCTTCTAAACTGAAATTCAGAGCTTACACATATTGTGAATTACCTAAAACATTGACCTACATTACCTTATCAAAAAAATAACCACCAAAAATATCTTGAATATAAAGGGAAAGCCAAACCAGTTCCAGCTGTTGTAATCAGTTTCCATTTGCAGTGAGATTACAAAGCATTATTTAAGGGACTGCAGCACACATTCAACCCACAGATGGGAACTAAGTGGCTCTTTCAGCAAAGTACTCAGGGTAATATTTCTCTTCATGCTTGACAAGTTTGTTACATGTGAACTCTAATGGCATTATTTCTGACTTCACAAGCTCACTCCCAGAGAAGGCAGCAAGAAGAAAAAAATAAATTCTTCTGGATAAATAAAAATTATATCAAGCTGAATATAGCTCTTGTCTTACAGGTTTGCTTTGCATGTACTTGATCTAACTGAAAAGACTTTGGGGCATGAAAAAGCCCCTCATCTTTTAATGAATTTTGTATTAATTCCTTTAAATAATTCAACATTTAAGCCCTTTAAAACTATGAAGAGTAGAAAACATCCATAGTTTTAAAAAATATGTGAGGTAAAGAGATGAAGTTATCCCAAAGATCTTCTATCTTTTTGGTTGGGGTTTGTTTTGCAACAGAAAATAGGACATTGCTGGCTACACACGCTTGTGTTAATACTTTAAAAATTAGTAAAAGACACATCTGCATGCTAAGATTAAGATGGTTTTTCCCTCCTCTTATATAAGTTTGCAGTTAGTTTCACTTTTAACAAGTAAATGATGAAATAATTTTTTGCTGCTAGCAATATTGTCACTGCTGTTTGGAGTGCTAGTTTGGAGATTGAGTGACCAACAATATTCACCATTTATTTTAGCAAAAAACCCCTATGAGTTCCATTCTAATGCTGTTTGTCGCTCAAGACTTTTTCCTTAGGCTACTTCAGCACCCTCAATATGCAACACAGAGACTCAGAAAAGGTAACCTATATCTGAATATTCTGAAGATTTCTATCTTTTAAGCATTCATCCATTAAATACATTGGGTCAGACTTTATAACTCATCATTTTGGAAACTATGGTCAAGTGGAGACATTAAGTTTCTTTTTCAAAACCAGTACCCTTTGGCAGCCCACTCCAGACAATCAGTAAAGGAATTAACATTAGACTCCTCACAAATGAGATTTTATTTATTGTACTACACACTGCAGACCTATTATCTAAACCTTATTATCAGACCTTATCTAAAAAATTAATCTGAAAGAAGAATTTAGAATTCTTCTGAAAAGAAAAATCTGAATATACAGCAAACCAAATCAGAATGCTCATCACCTGATAATTTCAAACATACTTGACTGCAAACAAATGTGACAGCAGTGCACGTGCACTGGCACCAAACATGAGAAATACCCACTTTCGATTGCTGGCACAAAAATTCCCCTTGCCCCAGTTCCAGACCAGTATTTTTGCTAATGGTGTCTGGAATATTTTGGTAGCCAAGGAAACTGTGCCAACACTTTAAGGGAAGAGGTAAAAATCCTACAAATTATCAGCCTGGAGGCCCATACCAACAGCACCACTCATGAATTGTCAGTGTTGGTCGCCCTCATTCTGTTTTGCTTGGCCAGACACAGAAATCTCCAGTTACAAAAGCAGCTGCCTTTGTCTGAATATCTGCTGGGGGCAGGGTTTTGATGTGATACAGAAATGGCCACAGTACAAAACACAACCATTAGCTACTTTAAAATAAGACCATATAGAGCCAGACTACTGGGTACTGTCTGCAGACTGGTCTCACTTCTAATCCAGCTTCTGCCTCAAGCATATGTAAACCTTAGATCTATTCCTAACAGATTGATTTTAATTTGGAGTCTGACCATGGCAGAGACCTCACCTCCTCTCATGAACTTTAACCTCCTGTGACAAAATTGAGCATATTTGCTGACAGAATGGTTTCTGTGAAGGACTCTTGAGATGAACAAACAGATGAGATTTTACTGAGTGACCTGATTACAGAAGGATGCTGAGACATTTTTTGGCCAGGATTTTAGAACATGCCAGATATCAAGTATGCCTAATCCAGAATTCCAACACTAATCTCCAGATATTTTAGCTGTGTATAATGGAAGCATAGGTGGGCCTGCATTGGGCTGTCTTGAAAAAGTTACATTTGAAACAATCAAGTCTTTCAAAAGAAAATGGAAGTCAGCAATGAAATTCTCAGTTGAAAGGTCAGATAAGTGAAGCTCTTACAGCAACAGGTCTACAGACTGCTAGGCAATAGTGGAAACATGAAAGAGAAATTTAGAGATTCAGAGAGGAGCCTAGAAGACCTCCTTTGCCACTGATTTTTGGTGCTAAGACAATGGGATCAGAGCAGCAGCTTCAGAGAAACTGTTATAGCCAGTAATCACAGATATTCAGGAAAAAAAAAAAAGGGATGAGCGAGAAACCATTTGCTGAACACAATTCTGAATTTGTCTCTGAACATGAAGAATCAGAGAAATCTCCTCCACAGCTCAGAAGAGCCAGAAAAAGAAATGAGCTTGAAGAAAAGGTGGAGGGGCTTGAAAGCATTTTAGTATTTCACTTTTCCTTACAGCGTTAACACCTGAGAGAGAGAATTGCCACAATGCTTCCATGCTGGATTGCCCTGCAGAAACAAAGAGAAAGACAAAAGAGATGAATAAGCAGAATTAATATTCATCTACTTACTGACTGATATCTTTCATATTCCCTTCTACAGTTTCAGTGTCTTCTTAACAGCTGAATGAAATCTAGTCAGGAATTCTCAAAATCATTCACATGGCACCAAGGGCCACACTTGAGTAAATTGTTATACTCACCACGTGATATGAGAGTATTAGTTCGTAAAATGTGTTTTACAGGTTCTGAAAACCAGACCAAAAAACTCTTAATTTTTTTTTTTTTTTAAATTGGGAATTAAATTTTTGGAGCATGCTAACAAAAGTAGTGGAAGCAATAAAAATAACTCAGTCCTGCAATGTAGAGTAACCAGTTTCGAAAGAAATTAAATCAGAATATTGTTGTATGTTGTAAGAAAAGTTTCACCTGCAACTTTTCTTTTAAGATTTTGGGGCTTTTGTTTTTATTAAACTCAACAAACTTATTGGACTAGCATTCACAAGCTGCCTGCACAAATTTATGACAACTCAACTGTACAGGGAAATAAAAGCAAGGCAGACGTGCAAATGCTCAAAAAGAGTGGGGAGAGAAATAATAATAAAAAAAAGTGCTTATTTCTTATTCAGCATTCTCAGCATTAAACTTCCTCATAAAAAATATCTCTCCTTACAGATGTAAAAGGAACACAGCAAGATAAACTCTGCAGAAAGAACCCTTAGAACAATATGTAAAATCAGTCTTCATAATTTATATACTCACTGTATCAGCACAGAAAAAGGTTATCTAAGCAATCTGAGAATTAATTCCAGAAGATTTAACAAGGTTATTTCTCTACAAAACTGCAAGCAAAATTTTTAACAGATCCACATTCCCATGTCACTTCTTCCCATGGATTCTCAGACTATAAAATGGTGAACTGGCATGAACTTCTCCATCTTTTTGTCAAAGAAAGATTATAAAAAAGTGGGAAAAAGAAAAAGCAAACATATTTTAATATTTTCTCTTGCAGTGGAGTTCAGATAGCAGTTATCACAGCCATCTGATTTAGCAATCCAGACAATAAATAATATATTTCAAGACATTAAAATTTATTATTTTTTATGTTAAAGTTTTCTTTCTAGCTTTTTTGCTCTTTTATGGTTCAAAGCTAATCATATGCTAAAAATAGTGGTATTTCCTTTCTTTTATATGAAAAATAAAGTTATCAAATTAGCTGATTCTACAAGGCAGTTCATGAAAACCAAAGATGCCAAGGGTAATCATAAAGTAACAAAATTCAGTAGCAAAATTGCTATTGAGAAATTATTACATGAATATGTCTTTGAAAGGAGTAAACACAGTTTTCTCAGATGAATAAAATTTTCAAGTTGTATTGGGTTTTTTATCTCTGATTTGTCCTTCTGGAAATTGTTCATAATATCACTGAAAATCATATCTTTTTATAAAATGCTTCAAGAGCTTAGAGCAACATTTGCATGTTCTATTTAATTTTCTGATTTCCTCAAAGCTATTTCTGTTGAGGTAAATTACATTTCTAGTGAACCACATAAGCTTAGTCTTCAAGATCTTTAAGCTTTTTCAATAATGTAACACTTTGAATGACATACTTGAAAAAATATTAGAACAGGGTGCCTTAAGAAATTTCATTTCATGTGAAGAAACAATAAGACAACGTGGATTCTTTTGGCTCTGCTCCTGAACAGTATTTATGTCAGTATTGAATACCACGTTGCTAACCCAAAATGAGATTGAAAACCCTACTGTTATGAAAATTGGCATTAAATTTTCCTCTTCTTTTCTGAGAAAGTCTTATCAAACAAAAAGAAATGTCACATAAGGCAGACATCTTTATTTCCCCTCTTGCTTGAATGTGACAATCCAAAGGTAAAAACCCACTCCCACTGTGCCCTGAACATAAGGTGCTTATCAACAACTCCAAAACCGAACCATGTCCATAGATAGAAAAGATGTTCACAGAATCTCATATTAATACCACTGGACATTACTAAAAATGCAGTGAAATGGAGTCTAAGGACCCTGATTATGAAACTCAACCTTATTTTGCTGGTTCCTGCACGAGAAACAATCAAACTTGACAACACAGCCTTCTAAAGTGAGCGTTCACATTGTGGTGGGTCCTGCACGTTGTACCCAGAGCTTCATCCTGCACTGACAGGAGCACTGGAGGTGGTGTAACAATGTAGTAGAGCAGCCCTAGATCTTGTGAACCAAGCTACCATGAAATCTACTCGCTAGATTTAATTTTATGCCACTCTAAGCTATATTGAAGAGCATTTTTTTCAATCTCAATGTGTGGCATCAGAACTGGGAAGAACAGACTTGGCTTTGAATCCCCTTCTTCCCTGGCCCCTTTGCTGCACCAAGAGCAGCCAAGCTGTTTGTTTGAACCCCAAGCCCTTTGGACAGTCTCAGCTCAAAAAACAGATATGATGTATGGGCACTCACACTCCTTCTCATCTGTTGCTATGGCATTTTGCCTGCTCACAAGGTGATTGGACAATTTTGCAATGAAAGTCAGCAGCAAAGATCAAAAGCTCTCCTGTGGAACAGTGCTGCCTCTGCCATCTGTTTTTCATGATGCTTGACAGGTACTGGGAAGAAAGGATGAGAAGGCAATACCATGTCATGCTTTTACCTATTTTTCCTCACTAGCTGACATTTTGTCCCACCTTCCTTCCACCTGCTACTTGAAAAAAAATGCAAAGGAAAAATAAAACAAATTTCAAAACAGAAGGAAAAAAAGCAATCATCCTCCTGTAACTGAAGTAACTCACAGAAGTTGCTAAACAGAGACTAGCAGATATCATCACATGTGTAACATCTGCCAGCATGCTTGGAGGAAGCAATAAAAATACCAAAAAACAACCAAAAATTTCAAGAGTTTCCAGCAATAGGTGGTGAACTGTGCACTGATACTCTGTTGTTAACACATACTAAATATAATAATGTTAAATAGTCATGCAGAAAAAAAATAATTTACAACGAAAGCAATATTTCTGAAAGAAAAGCATTGAGGGAAAAGTAGAAAAGATTCAACAGCTTCTTATAATAAGATTTCCTGGAAGATTGGTTTAAAATACTTTTAAAGAATTTTTTAAAGTACCAAATGAACGGCAACAGATTCAACTAAATTAAATCTCAATTTACTGAGAATGTGTAAATAAATTTGGGTACATAAACAGTTGTCAAATGTTTGCATCCTTATCCATTACTATAAAAAGATGGAAGATACTGCCTCTCATTAAAAAATGGAAAGTGGGTTGTCTAAATTGCAACAAGTTTTGTAGCATTGTAGTTTTCATTTCCTACTGGGTAGGACAAATATCCACAGATTTCCTGTCTCACAGTCTTACTGTATTCTGCTATATTAAAGACAAATAAGAATGTGCATTTGCATAATACCTCATTTGTCTGTATATAAGAATGTTACAAAGAAATCCAATTCAATTTGGAAAGCCTTC
This sequence comes from Pycnonotus jocosus, assembly GCA_013400435.1. NCBI lineage: Eukaryota > Metazoa > Chordata > Aves > Passeriformes > Pycnonotidae > Pycnonotus > Pycnonotus jocosus. The sequence continues at coordinate 116,440 of VWYP01011498.1, forward strand.
AACAACAACAGCCTTTCTGAGTATATCCTAAATCACAACTGATGAAGATTTCCTATTCATCATTCCTGACCCTTTCAGGTTTCCAAATGCCCTCTCTGTAGGGACTGCAATGAAGGCAGAAATATTTTTCTCACCACAGGCAGTCCCATCATTCCACCTCCCTTGGTGAGAGTGTTCTTATGTTACTGAAGGATTTGCCTGCAAATCAGAGCAGAGAGGCATTTCTTGGGTCCAGATGAGCCCTTACCCCAATGCAGCAACTCCCAGCACTGTTCAAGACAACAGCTATTGTGATGAAGCTCATATAGATATTCCTCCAAAGAACAGCCTCATTTCTAAATTATTTACACAGGCTATTTTTTTCTCCCCACGCTGTTATGCATTTGAATTGCTTTGCTCTCATTATTAGCAGTACACATTATGGCCAAGATTTTAAAAGCCATGAATGCCTCAGGTGGTTTTTGAGATCTAAATGTAATCTCTTAGTTTATACTCATTTGTATGGGATTTGCAAAGGAAGAGGCTCTTTCATTCTAGCAGGCATCTTATGCAAATTATTTTTTGTTATCAGATACCCACCTTTCACAATCATTAATTAGCAGACTGGAAATGGTGAAGGCTGTGTAGCTGGTAATTACAATGGGCAAAAAGGAAAACAGGCTTTCTTTGCCATAGAACTGGCAGACATTATATAATCAATACATTTACTGCAAAATATTTCGGGTGACACAATATCTTATTTTATATTAATATGATAATGAATATAGACAGGAAAATTGATTAGTATTTTCACATGAAAAACTGTAGTACATTTCACATTAAACCAATGTCATAGAATGTTTGGCAATATATACTGAGGAATGCAAACATTAGCCACAGTGTGACCTAAACTGTGCAAAATTTGTTATGTTTTTACCAATGATTAAAATAACAGATTTCTAAGGCTTCTTTGAAGGAAGGATCCCCTTTTCTTGTCTTTTTTTCTGTTTTTCAGTAGGCCCAGGAGCAAAATGAAAAAAACCCCAATAAAAGTACAATAAAACATCTTCTCAGCACCACACAGAATCCCCTCCTCGCTTCCGGATTGTCACAGTCAAACATTTTTTTTCAAAATAAAATCTGGCAATGTGTCCATTGGTTAAATAATAAAAATGCTATTAATCACATAGCTCACAGTTCCCACAATTCAAAGAATAGTGCTTCAGAGAATATTTAACCAGGTTAAAAAGCTTAATCTTGTAACAGTAATTGCCATATAAGAGATTTGCTGATTACAGCATGGAAAGGTGAATGTCTTTGTTTTGTCACTTGGATTTCATTTACATAAAGAAAAGGAGAAAGAATAGAAGAAAGGAAAACCTTCCTGAGGGTTGCAGCTGATGCAGGTTTCAGGTGTCAGATCAGCACCCTCCCTGAGATTATGCAGTGTCAACTGGTGTCTATTGGCTGTCAGTGCTAGCTGGGATTTGAGGGAAAACCCTTTCCTTACATCAGGAAAGTTGCAAAGCCTGCAGAAGAGCACATCCAGTCCCATATTCCCCCTTCTGCTTTACTGCTCCTGTTGTCTTAAGGAAACCATGGACCCTTCATCCTTTCTAAACAATTACTTATCTGCTCCAATCCATGGTGTGTCTCTGAGAATTGTTTCTGAGGTTCTCTCTTTCTATTCCTGATGTGCATCACTTGAGCTTGTTCCAGTTACTGATCCACTCTATCCTTTCTCCTTTCTCTGAAGCTTTAAATCTTGCTACTACAGCTCTGAAATGTTCTCACTTCATACTTTTTGGCAGTCATGATTTTCATTCATAATCCTGAGTATGCATATTTTAACTGTGAATTTTCACCTCAGACTCCAATCCCAAGAAAATACAACATAATTAAAGAAATATATCAAGCATATGACACAGGTTTAGTCAGTTCTAGACAATGTAAGTGTACTCAGCCTTGGAAAGGAGGAATCACTACCAATAACACACACAAGGTCTCAACATCTATGATAATGGAAGGGAACAGCTCTTTTGTTAGAGACGTCTTAGCAGATCAATACCAAATTTGGTGGTGATTTAATAATGTAAATGAAGATTTTATTAAAGCATTTAGTAAACCCAAGAAAAACAGACAGTGGTTAAGGGGTGGGGGGGGGAGGGAAAAGCAGAATAAAAGCAATAAAATAATTGGGTCATGTAAAAGTCTTAACAGTTTTACTCTGTTAAAGTATCTCTGTTAAATCAAACAGCATTTTCTTGGCACATTGCATTAGCCCTGACAGATGGATGTAAGAAGACATTCAGAAACTAAGCCTTACTCTACATGACAGTACCAAACTGATAATATAATCAATAGAGCTTCAGGGTACATGAAATTATCTGAGCATATTAGTTAAATGTGACTTCACACATGGAAGTGTGTCAGGGAGACAAGGAGAAAAGGAGTGTGATATACATGCCTGCAGATATAGGCTGCTACACACCCTGCAGAAAGCAGACAAATTGGGAATTAATCTGAATTCCAAGTAATCTAGAAAATGAAACACCAGAGAAACAATTTACTTATGCCAACATCAGCTAACACATACATGAACAATTTGAAATAACTTTGAAAAGACACTCTATTACCATTTCATTTTGCTGAGGCAAGTAATGCGATTTAGAAGTGCTTAAACTTTTCCCATTAATCTTGATGCAGGAAAAGAGAAAACACTAACACTCTGTTTCATAGTGGTTTGTAGTTATGTCAAAATCTGAGAGATTACAACATTCAAATACTTTGCCCCTGCACTTCTGAGCCACCACTCTCACTTTTGTGCCAAGAGTCAAATTTTCCCTTTTCCCTCTGTACTGACAGTAAAGGTTTTGCACCTCTTCAGACACAGGAGCTGAGTTTCCATCAGGTAGCATTTCTTTGTAGACTTCACTGATGTGGCAGTGATCATATAAAACAAAGCACAGGCAAGAACAGGTGTGGCTGTGACTCCATCTGAACCCTCTGTCCCTGAGGAGGACAGTCTCCAGCTCTCATCATTCACAGCCGTTTGGCCACTGCCCCTCTGTTTCAAACTCAAGGCAGCAGGCCAGCTGGAAGGCTCTCAGGGTTGGGATCCAGCTTCCTGGCTGGCAAAAGGACACACATGTAGCTTATATTTTGGATGGAGGCATTCTCCAGCCCTCATGTTGGAACGGTGATGCGTTAACACACTCCAGATTTGCTGGAGAAAAGAGCAGGAGCATGGCTCTCTGGCTGTTAGCAATTGACCCTTCAGCTGGGAGAGCAAATCCAGAGCTCTGGTCACTGAGCCAAGCCTAATTCTGTGTCTTACATCGCACTGCTACTGTGTCCTCTTATTCTGAGAAATTACACTCAAAGTAAGTCATATTCAAATATCTGCATGGACTTCATATGTGCTGCCAAAGCCTGCTAAGTGCTCTTGCTCATGGCTATGTTTGCATCTCAGTCTTGGAGTGGTGACATTTACAGCAACTGATAAACAATCACAAATTAGAAGAGACGTCTCCACCCAATCACAGATTTTCCCCTGGGCAACACTGACAGTGTTGCCTTAATTCACTCTGCTTTTTTCTTAGTTTGCTTTTGTTTCCACACAGAGCACGCTAATTTACTACACCAGAGCTGAAAAATCTGTTTGCAGGTGCCACAAACTCTGCAGGGATGTCAGGAGAGAGCCTGGAGGTCTGAGGAGTCTGCTCTCCACAATGTTCCAGGCAGCAAGTGGAGGAGGAGATAGATCAGCCCTTTACAGATGTTTCAGTGCTAAACAAAATGCAAAACCAGAAACTGTGCTTCAGAGAATAAATGTGAACTGTCAGGGATGATGGGATGGATAAAGAAAAAGCCTTTCTTTCCATCCATAAACTTGGTGGTAATCACAGTGAGGGGAAAAACAAAAGCTGTAGGCAATGCTTGTGTGCTATGTGGCTCATTCATAAAAATGGATTCCTGTGCCAGTCACCTTAAGAAATGTACTTTCTGTTCCTCATATTCTAGACAGATTACACAGAATAATTTCAGGAATTAAATGTGAAACTTAATTCTGAGGAATCAGTTACTAACTCAGAGTGGTAATGTTGCAGAAAAACTGGAGGAAAACTCCCTTTCCCAGAAAAAAAAGGGCATGTACCTAATATTATTTCATTTTTCAGCAAATTTTAAACTTTTTGATTATTTAGAAAATTCTAAAACTTGCATAGGAATTGATATTTTCATGAATCCATACAATCAATATATTAAACATTTGCATGTTTATAGTGCAGTTACTGAACTACACTTGTGAAAAATGAAAAATCTATTAAAGATCTAATATTTGCTGGTTGAGAACCTTATCTTTGTTAAAACAGTAAACTAGTGAAGTGGATGATCTAGCCATAAAAAAATATAGAATTTTCATCTACCTTAGATGTGCATTTGGCATTGATCTTAGAGGCTATGAAAAGTTATTTCAGCTTTCTTCCTCCTCTGCTTTCTTCAGCACAAATTATTTCATTTGAAGAACTTCACCATACAGGATAGAACAACGACAATTCTATGAGAAGATATATAAAACTCAAATGAATATAAATGTTGCTGCTGTTGATTGTCACAGATACCAAAATAATAATCAAATATTTAAGAATAGATGACAACAAACTCTGCTAATTTATGGAAACAAAAAGCATATTTAGACAGGAGAAATTAAAAGTTAGTATAAACTTATGCTCTAAAAAGATGCCATCACCACACACTGTTATGTCAAAACAATCATTACAGAGAAGCCTCAAAGACATATGTATTAAACAGACGTTTGACCTACATGTTTTAAAAAAAATAAATTCGATAGAAATTGCAGGTCTTATTTCTTAGCAGACCAACACAAAGCAATCTTAAAAACCATAGAAATCTCTTTAGGCAGGCCTACAGGTTTGTCTAATGCATAAAATGTTCTATTTTACTGAGTGCTTTCTCAAGTTAAATAATCAATTAATTGACTGAACACCCAACTGAAAAATTCCACCTTATGAGAATTTTTGGCCTTGTCTTTCAGCTTTAAGTTTTTTGGTTGCTTTTTTTTTTTTTGTTGGTTTGGTTTGGCTTTTTTTCTTTTTTAAAAAAAATCCTGACCACAGATGGTGGTTGCACATACATGGAAACAAAATCTTTTGCATTTTCATTCCTGATCTCAGAGACTGGAGAACATTTTACACAACTTTGTCTTATGCAGAATCATTTGCAGAAGGGAAGCATGAATATCTACTTGCTTCATAATTTCTGGGAGTATGAATTTATGTCTAGTGGAGACAGAAACAACTTTCCTTCAGCTACAGGTCAATCAGTGAAGAAAATAAAGTCAGAGACCACTGAATCTTGCTTTCAAGAGCATTGATCATGCCTGTAATTACACTGTTCCTTCCTGCCTTATGGAATAATGCTCTATCACCACTTACCCAGTGAAATTCTTAAAATATAACTGGAATGTGTCACTCTGCTCCTCACACCCAGTTCAAACCTTACTCCAGGCACACTGAAAAACCTTGGCCCTTTTTCTTGTGTCGAGTGATAGAATAGATGTAAAATATTAATTCATGTTCAAGAACAGGGAAAAGCAGCGTGTTGCATTTAAAGCTGGTTTTGTAGAGGATATTATATGATACCCATGAATTCTTTCTATTGTCTCCAAGGTGCATCAGATTAAGTTATTTGGAGTCTGTGTATGCAGGCTGCCATAGCTATTGTATCAGGAGGAAGAACATCTGAGTGTTAATGGATACCAACATTAGCATTGAAAAAGAGTGAAAAGCACACATAAGGAGCTCCATAAATTTGTTATAAAAGCCATAACTAAATGTTATTTAGCATTTGCTCCTGAGGCTTAATGCTACACTAAATTAATAGTGTTATGGTTTCTATTCAACAGATTGCCTTAAAGTATTACACAAAAGATTAAAAACCACACAATGGTAACAATGGGAATCACTTTTAATCACATCAAGAACAACAATCTGTGTTTAATGTCCTTATTTTGTACCTTAAGACCCTAAATTATAGCCCAAAGCATAGTCTGAACATCTTGTTGTTTCTTGGGTTGGCATCTATGTGTATGAACAGCTGCACAGAGGTCTATATAATAATCAGAAAATAATAAACATGTAAATATTAAGAGAGATCTGACACAGCATAAAATTCCACAATATAACACACTCTGATCTGTTAAAGACAACTTCAATCATTAACTTCAGTCATGTGTCACTGTGCTCTTTAGGGCCACCAAGCAAACTTGCAGGTCAGGACTGTCCCATGGAAGGGGGAAAATATTTTCTGTACTGATTTATGTTCCTTGCTGATGGTGTTCATCGTTGTGAGCATGACTAAAGAACTTGCAAACCTTCATTTGGAGGGATAAGGAAAGAGGACAACAACATCCAGGAACTGAACCCTGAAACATTCAGGCAGTCTCAGTGAAAACACATCCCTACTCCTCCTCAATTCCAGTTTAGGGATACTTTCACTACTCAAGCCCACCTGACAGAACTGTTGGGGATTCACCAGGTAAAGCCTCTTCATTCAGTCCACCTTGCTGCATGCCAGGGCTGTTCCAGCAGAGTTTTCTCTCTAGAATGCATTCCTTCCAAAGCACATCCCCTGCTGCATTTCCAGCTCCAAATCTACTTGGATTAATAAAGAATCATCCCCTGCTCTCCTCAGCATCAACACTCAGGTGCTGATCTCTCAATCACTGCTCCCTCCTGGATAAAATACCAGGAGTTTTCAAATCTCACTGGAATCACTGCAAGTGTCCCACTAGAAAGAACTAAATAAGAAAAAAAAATCCCAAAGAAACAAACAAATGAAAAAAGTTTTGCAATTAGAATATACATTGTAACAAAATTAATAGCTTTATAGAGATTTTGTACAAAAGTTAGATCAAAATGTACTTGTTTCAAAAGTAATTTAACCAGGTCTCTGTTAGCTTGGATTTCACTGCCAAGCAAGACCTTCATCAGGAACACTGCTGTCACTAAAAGTGGCGGCAACCTGGGACAAATCTGTCCTTTCCAATGTTGCTGCCCTTTTGCATATCTCCTGTGATTTTTAGACCACATTTTCATCAGTATCTTAAATCAGGGATTCCAGCACAGAGCTTGAGAAGTGCTGGCATTGTTTTGGCACAAATAAGCAAAGTCTGATCAGACCTATGGGGATCACAGACACTTCAGGTACTGTTTAAAATGTGAGCAAAGTATTTACCTCTTAAAAAAAAAAATCTGAAGTGCTGACACAATGTCAAGTATAATTTCTGTGCATAAATTTTATTTCAGTCTAAAACCCAGACTGACACTGAAATTCACAGCTTCCTCTGGTGGACATGTATTGGTTGTGATTTCTTGAGTTCCTCTGCTTTCCTTGAGCACAGGCACAGCAGCAATGAAATGGCTCCAAGCCTAGCAGAGGTTTGGACCCAGCTGCCTGCAGCTGCAGGTTTGCAGGATCCCATCACAGCCACTCTCCATCCTGCCTCTGTCCCTCTCCAAAACCTGCTCATGCATCAGCATCTGGATCCAACACATCTACACTTCATTTTGAAGGTAATTGCAGGTTCTTTCGCTCTCAGCTGAGTGATATCTTCCTGCACTGCATGAGATTCACTTTTTAACATCACCCAAAAATATTTTGGTCTTTTTAATTCTAATTATACAGATTCATATCCTCCAGGTATAAACACATTGGTGATCCTTAATAAATGTTGCTCCTCCAATAGTAGAAGTTAAATAAATTGAGTTGAGGTGCCTTTGAGCTAAGATGTGGGTAATATTGAATGCCCAGTTCCTATTGAGTGTAAATCTCATATGACTTGGCTCATTACATAATTGAAATTTAATTTTTGTCCAATTTATTTCAAACTAGTTCTCAAAGTAATAAAGTTTTCTCCATAAAGTCATTCAGTCAGCTCACCTTCTATTCACCCCCAAGCAGACAGTCACAATCACATATGAGAAAAAGAAATTCCTTTTTCTTATGGTTCTGATGCTTTCATTTTATTCATTGATGGAATTATTCTGGATATAGTGTCACACTTTAGCTTAGATTCCACTCCTCTGGAAAATTTCAGTTGTAGTTTTCTTACTTTATTTAGGAAAAGCAATTAAAATGCATGTTATTTAACCTTAATAACAACTCCTTGTCCTGAAGTCATATGTCAGTCCCCAGAAAGCTAAACAGGGGGATACATTTTGTGTGATGGAACTGAATAGCCCATGTCAGGTGATCTGAGAGCAAATAAAAGCCAAGAACCCTGAGGTTATCACTATCCTTCAGATCTTCTTCTTATTTAGACATATATCTGATTTGAGGGGATGGGAAAGTAATTTAGGTCTCAAGAGGCTTACATTTAATTAGTTTTTAATCCATTTCTACACCCAATGCCTCAGAGGATGATTTCATCTTTAAATACATCTAATTGGATGTATTTTAATTGAGACAGCCTACAACATGCATAATAGAACAACCATGAGTTAAAGTACAGTTTTATATTTTAATGTGTTTATATTTAATTTAAAATTGAGTAAACAGGGTTTCACTCTCTGCTGGAGTAAACAGGTGAAACCCAATTAACTTCAAAGGGGCTGTTCCCAGTGTGCAGCACACGTGAAAGCCGTGGGGGATTGGAGTCTAAGGACACCTGCAAAGTGGCATTATGATGTCAGGGAAATGAAAATATTTCACACTCCTTCTGCAACACCTCTGAAAAGCTCCAGTTGATTGTGGGAGGAGAGGGATAATTGCTTTGCTGTTCTTTCATTTGACTGAACCACTAATCTTAAATTATTAATCTTATATATATTTCTTTGAGCAGAGGAAATAAACTGCTTTGATAAATAGCATTCCTCCATGCTGTCAATTCTATGTGAAAGCATTTCAGGATACTGGTAATAGTAAATATTGGAAGTGAAACTGAGCTTCTGCAATCTTACACAACCTTTTTTTTTACTGTTTTTGACATGGAAGGACATTGCACACACTCAAGTGCATGCAGTTTTTGGAATTTTTATGTACCAATTAAATTCCTCAAATGCAGAAACCTTCCTAGTCAATAAAATGTGCATTGCAGAAGTTCAGTTTCACTTTCACTATCAAGACTAGCATATTCTGATATAATGGAAGTACAACAGCCAATTTTCCATCAGAGACATGTAAATATTTTAATTTAATTTCCTGATCATATTGGCTTTTTTGAGGATGTGCTTTGATTTTTCATTTTTACACATAATTATACAATCAAGTTTGGAATAAAATTTAATTGCACATCAATATTTTCTGCTGCCAATAAGCTTTGTAAAATTATTGACAAAACTAAGTTGCTTTATGAATTTCTGACAAACTGAGACCACGGGCTATGCACACACTGCAGCATAGAAACATGGCAGAGATTGCTGACCAAGCCTTTATCCAAAAGGCAACAAACTGCAATAATATTAAAATTCAAATGATGGCTTCTGTTGAAATGGATGTGGGATTTTTTATCTATAAGTATTCAGGCTGCCTTTCAGGGGAACTGAAATATTTAAATAACTTATCAGTTTTGAGAAGTTAAACAGAGAACATCTGATTATCTCCAGTTATCCTTTTGCTTCTAAGCCCACCTTTCTGACATATCTTATTACATATTTATGACTCAATGACATCATGTGAAAAGGGCTGTAAGTCCATAGTGCTTAAACCTGGGAGTCAAATCTCTTCATATTCTTAGTGCACTCTGCAGGCACGAGATCCTTCAGAGAGGCACAAATATTCCAGACCTGTGTCCAGCGACGCTGCACCTTCCTGTTGGAAATACCCAGTAAAAGTTGGAACTATACAGATAAAGCTGGACATGTGCTATGCATAGAAGCACAGCATTGCCAGATTTTTCAACAGTGGCAGTTGTGAACATTTTTCATGACACTTTTCTTCTGCTGAGTATCCTTGAATTCTCTGATTGGATTTGCTAGGTTTCTAGAAATGTCACTGAATAAATCAGAACACCAGACCACATCCTGTGAATTTTTGCCACAAAATTAACTGCCAGTAATGATACTGCAGATACTGCTTGTAGCAAAATAGACAGATGGTCAGTTAACACGGAAACAGGGTAAAGCCCAGAACACAGAGTTGGACAACTTGGATAAATGTCCAACCATATTTACCAGAAGCTTTGTGTGTTGCTTTTCTTAATTTGATGAAAAACACTCTGTGAAACAGAATATGGGAGATGAGATTTCTACCTGGACCAGTTCACAGAAAACAAATGTATAATCTCTGTCCTTTCCTACTATGAATGAAAACATGCACTAACAAGCTTTAAGGTGATGAAATTCTTAAACTACTCACAGGTTTTCCTAAATTCTGAAGCCCTTTGCTACATCTTTAAATTCAAGCAGTGGCTGCTGCAGTTGTGTGTTTCTCATAAGATGTCACCATCCAGCCAGATTTATGTATCAAGCAAAACAGGTGGAGTAGTTTAATCACTTGTTCTGGCATGAGAGAGATTAATATTAATTACAGGCTTCCAAGTATCAATTAGCTCCCTAGCTTTCCTGGTGCTGATGACTTTGTAGCACGTTTGTGCAAGGAGCTTGTTTTACATTTATTTACAGTATGTGAAATCCTGGAAACATGTCTGGTGTGTTTTGAGTCACAAGCCACGTGCTCTATGGGATGCATAAAACATAAAGTTGGAATCTATTTACCACTAAATTATGCCCTTTAATATAGTCTCATTATAGGCATATCTTACTTAAAGTCTCTGCACAGAACAACGTGAAAGTCTAGAATTAACAAGCAGTTAATTAAAGTGCCAAAGTAAATCCATCTAAGAGACAGAAGACTAAATATCCTAAATTAACTTAAGATTTATAAGCAGTTCTTTGCCATTACCCTTTCAAAGCCTGAAGACACAAGTTAATGCCTGAATCTGCAAATTGGGTAGAGTATACCAATCTCTCTTCCAAAGTGACTGTTCTATCAGGGACTGACAAAAAGGTAATCAGACAAAACCAGCACCTTCAGCTTCTCCAAAAGCAGGGCACAAACAAGGTCTGGTCTGTTTAAACAGACACAGCAACAGAATACTAATTTCAGAGTGGATTCATTTCAGAGCAGTGGCATTTCTGCAATCCATTTTCCAGGGAGTCAGAAACCATAACAATTAACATGACAAATAAAAAACAAGGACCCGTTCCCAGATTTTGATCTACAGTCTATCAGCAGAAAACCAGGAAAAAAACTTATCTCCTCACCTGCATTTGGACTTGTAGAGAAACACATCCTGATGGCAAAACTGAAGTAATCTACTTGCCCTTGCACCTGGAAGTGAGTCACTGTTAGAATGTTATAGGAAAATAGTTGAATACAACAAACCACAGCTTTTTAATGGCTTTAGGGGAGACATATGAGATTTTGCTGTCTGTGAGGAAATCAACCAAGTAAGGATCTCACCAAGTTAACTTAAATCGACAGAAACATTGTAGTTTTCTGATATGAAGAAAAAAATTCTAAAGGAAAACAGTATTTTGGAATGGGATAAGGAAATTAGATGCATTAGGGAAAAATTCATTTTGGGATTAGGAGAGAAAGTGAATAAAACTAAAAAATCAAGTTCATTTTATTCTGAGAAGCATGTGCTATACAAAATATTCATATGTCATATCTGAGGAAAGGAACTTCTCAGTATCATACAAGTTTAGGCAATACAAAATTAAATACTCAACCCCAGATAATGAAGGCTTAAAAAATATTTTAGGAAAACAGTTTCTAGCACTGTATTAAAAAGTTTCAGAATATGTAGAAACAAAATCCAATGAAAAAATGATTCATGCCATAAATAAAAGACTAAAGAAGTTGGCCTTTCATACAGCTGAAATGTCAGCAGGGAAAAAAAAAGAAAAAAACCCCAATATTATAAATGGGGAGTATAAACCAAATCTGAGGATATTGATGAGATATGCAAATGACTTTTTGAGACATTGCAGGGTGAAGATCTTGGACTTTGTGCAATAAAGGAAAATGTTCTCTATTACAGAGTGAATAAGAAGATAGAGGAAGTATTAGCAGCTATCATAATTTTAGGTTAGCACAGGGAAGATTGAAGTGACACAGCAAAATTGAAGGGGAAAATGAGATCTCTACCACTGATAGGAAAACTAACAACAAGGTTTAAATTGCAGCAAGAAAGGTACAAGACAGGCATCCGGAAAAGCCTCCTCAAAGTACAGAGAGGCAAGGAATGGAATAGATGAAGTTTGTAGAATTTCTTTCACTGAAGGCTTTTATGGGTAGATTCAGTCATTACTGACATTTGTAGGCACATTTGATGATGGACTCAAGTGGAATTTTTGTCACCTTGAAATCTGACAGCTCTATTTCTTTCTAGTTGCCCAGTAATTAACATCAGAATAAATTATTCTACTCTGCCAGATAAGCAGTTACTTTAAGTCAATAGTATCAAATTTTAAAACTCTTGCTGTTCACATACAAATAAAGCTATACATGCATTTGTGTGTCTATATACAAATGCATATATTCACCTCCATGGAACTAAGATGGACCCCAAGCACAGTGATTATAGCTAACCCTTGTCAACCTCACTGCTTTCCTGTAAATTCCAGATAACTTTTCTGAGCTAAAGAGCATATGCTGAGGTCAAGCATTGGTGAATTCTTTTTTTAAATTAAATTACAGCATAGACTTGTCACATGAAGTTCTCTTCTTTGTTGTTCACTAATCACCAGTATTGGGAAAAAAACCTGATGAAGTAATATACAAAATGCCTCCCAAAAAATGCTGACATTTGTGTAGATTTTCACATATTCTTTTCTTCAACAATGCATACAGCAAAAAATTTAATAGTCCTTTATAATTATAGCACATTAGAATGTGCATTTGTAGAGACAGCAAGGTAAAAATGCAACTTATGAATTATTTAGATTGTTTGGAGCCATTAAAAAAATCCATTTGATTAAATTTCTTAATCAATATAAAAGAAATAATGCAACTACCAGCAACACCTGGTTCAATAATGTTTAAAATAGTCTGTAAAGGACTTGCACTGAGCACATGAACTGCACTTCTGCCAGCATGAGTTATGGCTACAAGAACAGCACTGAACTGTCTTAACTATCTTAATTGTTTAATGTAAGAGGAACCCCAGACATCTATCTAAATGTGGGGTACACCAGTCTGGAATGTCTCCCGACCATGCCAGCTTTGCAAACTCTCCAATGCCACCCTTACNTCAGATTTGAGTTTTACATGAGGAATCCCTGATGACTGGTATTTAAACAATCAGTTTAATAAAACAATGTCTCAGACAGCTCTCCTTCATCTAAAACCAGCAGTATAAATATTTGGAAAACTTGGTGGGTGTTCTGACTGTAGAAGAATACTGTGGGAAGAAAAGACTGAGAGAAGCTGGCAAAGATGATTAATAAAAGTTTATGAAATAAATAATGCCTAAGGGCTAGCTGCTGCAAAGATAAATTGCCCCTAGAGGAGACAGATTCTAGTTATGGAGAAATGAGCTATCACTTTTGGATAGCTTAATTTATAAAAGACACAAACTTCTGAGCCTAGAATTATTTATAGAGAGATATTACAAGAAATATGTCTGAGCTGTTAATAATCATGAAAGAGAACAAGGAGGTGTAATGGTCAGTTATCTATCAAGAGATAAAGCGGGATGAAATCTATCTCTTTTTAAAAAAAAATCAGCAGATTTTCACACACTAGTTATACAAAGAAGAATTTCAAAGGTTGGAATACTGATTCCCTCAGAATTGGTCACATTATCATTATCACTCCTGATAGCAGTATCATTTTTGAAAGAATGCTGCAGTATGTAGTTGAACAATGTCAATGAGAGCTGTGAAAATTACCTGAAATGCACATTTTCAAAGGCTGTTGATAATAATAAGATACTCTCCTGGTCAAAGTAAAACCTGAAAGCAGGATGCTGTGGAACAGGCACAATGCCTTTAATCTATAAAGCATCTCAGTAAAGGGTGTCCTTTGCTGTTTAACATGAAACAGCTCTGCCAGACATGAGGAGGAGACACTCAGCAAGGCCAAGAACCTCTCACAGACCAAACCACTGCTGGCCTTACTTTCTTTCACATGAGAAACAAAGCCCAGGGTATTCAGGCATCTTCTATGGAGCCACCAAAGCCCTTGGTTGTTTCTCCTCAACATGTCCAAAGTGGAGGTGCAATTTGGTAGTGAGATGAGGTTGTCTTTGCATGTGCATATTTCATTTTGTTGCACAGATGCCCACAGACAGAGCATTTATTAAAAGAATACAGAATAACCATGATAGGGCAACACATTATTGGGGAATCAAGCCTCTCAAGAAGCATGGTCAAGTGCTGCCTGGATGGTGAGAAGAGTCACCATTGCAGTGGTCCAGCTGGAGCAGGACAGGCTCCCTGAACCCTCAGCACATCAGCTCTTGTGGCTGTGTGAGCATTTTGTTGTGGGTGATCTGATCAAAGACCACAAACAGCAGCTCCCACTGAGCTCCTCAGGCCATCAGTCACCACAGCTTTCCATCCCTGCTCCTCCACTCCAGCCCTTTTGAGGAGGACGAACTCCCAAGAGTAACAGGGATGAATTTCCTCCAAGAAACCCAGACATTTCCCCATCTCCCCCTGAGCCTGGCCAGGGCTGAGGCCGGCAGGGTGAGATGCCCTGGGGCTGTGCAGGGCTGTCACAGCCTTTGCTCATGGGCAGCTGGGGGAGCCATCAGCCGCGGTGGCTTCTCAGCACACCATGTGAACAAAAAATGCATTCAGCTCCTTGGTCTGCTGCATTTTGGAGCATTTAATTTCTTAATACATTAAAAATAAAACAATGAGTAGCTGACAAGTTATTTTAGCATAATTGCCTAAGGTTATTACCACTCTGTCTGACAAAATTAGGGAAAAGTGTAATCATTGCTGAAGGGCAAAAGCAGTCAAATTACAGAAAGCTGGCGATAGCAAGTTAGCTCATGATAAAAATGTTAAACCTGAATTATTTTGTAATACACTTCCCCCAATATTCATGATCAATTTCAAAAGATAATGTGCCAGTGTCTGTCCATATGAAAACAAAAAGATTGGGAAGAACACAATACCAGAATACAGATGTCATGGTAGAGGACTTCACTGACCTTTAAGTAAGAAAAGCATAGCCTTTTACTTTAATAGACTTTGTCATTATTGTAATTCTGTCCTGGTTAACCACAAAATGTGAGTTATCACATATTTTATCCAGGTCAGCTGTGTTAGGATCAGGATTTTAAAACACCCACAGAGAACTTCTGCAGATTACACAAATCATATACATGATTTGATAGGTCTGAACAGCAAAAATAATTATTTAGTCCTTTTAAAGGACTTGTGAATACTAAGCGTAAATGCAATGATAATATTAAAGTCAAAGAATAGAAAAGGATTTGAGGATTATTTTTCGAGCTCCTTGAAGTAAATTTTCTTTTCACTTTAAAAGCAAGATGACCAGACTAAGACACATCACAGATAAAACACCTTGCCAAGCAGGCAGCCTCCAACCAGTCCTCTCTGCATTGCACATTCTTGCATTGTATTAAAAAGCAGCTGCAAATACACGTGCTAAGGGAATCACAGCCACAATCTTTAGCATATTAATATGCCTTGTGTGATGGATTAGGAAGGCAAAAGTTCAAGTCTCAGTCAGATCAAACACATTCTTGTTATTTACAGTTCCTGATGTTACCATTTCCCACACCAAACAGCCCCACTGGAAGCAGCCCTCCCAGTGATTAGAAAATTGAAGTAACTTTTAATCTTGACTCCCACCCTACCATGGGTTGCATTAATGGCTTGCTTAGATTAGCCTGCTCTGCAGCATCACAACCCAGCACCATCTCTGTCACCTCTGCCACACTCTGCTGCCACAGAGTGCTGAGAAACACCTGAAACACCTTTGTTAACTGATGCAGGAAAGAAGCATGAAAAAACCCAACATGCTGACACAGAAAAAAAAAAAAAAAACCCAAAATGCTGCAACAAAAAAAAAAAAAAAAAAAAAAATCCATCCAGCACATATCTTTTGCTTCTGGAAAGTAAATACCACCATGTTCTCATGGATGAGAGAATCCTTTTAGCGTGAGTGCAGTGAAGCTAAGCAAGAAAACAGGATTTGGCACTTTGCTTTTCTGCAAACCCCGTATTTCCTACTAAATCAACACAACTGGTGAATGCACAGGTTACACAGGTGATTGGGAACATCCCAGCCTGGGTCAGTAAACTCGGTGTGCTACCATATTAAAGATGAGGTGAGGAGAATGCTGACATAGGTGGCAGATTGAGAAGCCTGGGTAGTATTGCAAACTCTGGTTGTGATGCACCTAAATTGTCACCATGACAATCACCACATACACAGCAAAATAATTCTGTTTGCAACAACAGCACCTTCTAGATGAGGCATGGTTTGTTAACTGCTTGTCATCCCCTTGGGCTGGACGCCCTTTGATGCAGTACCTGAAAGCAGGAGCACTGGAATTGCTCCACCAGGAAACTGCTGCAAAAGCTATATTAGTTAAGCACAAGTGTTTCTAGAGTTAAAAGCAGGATTCAGTAAAGATTTCATATCATAGCTTAAAAATCAAGACTGTGCTGCAAAACTAGCTGGACAAAAGTGTCATAAATTATCCATTAAACTGTTTGTCTGACAAAAAACCCCAAACCAACAATAAACAACCATTTATGGTAAGTGCTTCCTACTTAAAATGTTATCTATTACCTATGTGATTTTACAGCCTGCAAATGCTTCTTATCTACCTCCAGTATTTCAACATCCCTTTCAAGAATCTTTTTAAAGTACTAAGAAGGAAACAAAGTGCAGCAAATTTGAATTAATGAGCAGGAGAGTGCAGAGTGCCTATCAAGCTGCATAACACTGCCCTTTCAGAAGCCATCCTGCATCACACATACTGTACACAGCCACAGAAAGCTTTGCTGCACACAAGATCTTCTTCTTGCATTGCTGTCCACACACATTCTGTCCTTGGAGTGTGAGACTCAGTGAAACGAGACAAAACCTCTGAAAAACTTCAGATTAGAATATATAGTCTACATTAAGACTACATTGTACCTGTAGTCCTAAAATTCACACACTGCAGGTATCTGAAAGACCCACTCTCTTTCCACTTTGGCAGGATCTATATGGAAAACTCTCCTAATCTTCACACCCATCTAGGAAATGCCATAGTCATCACTTTCCTTTAGCCTGTCACACTTTAAATGTTCACCCAGAATATATCCCATATTTTATTTATAAGAGCCTTTCTCTTTTTTTTTTTTTTTCTAGATATGTGCAATAATTCAACTGCATTTTCCAGTATGCAACAGTGAGTTCTGTAGAGTTAAGCCACAAAGACCAGACCTTGCATCACATCTCTCGTCTCATTGCCTCCCTCAACATCTCCAACTTTTTCTTTAGACTCTCTTCACATCACACTAATTTTTCATTAAGTTCTGAAAAACCCAGCTTGAATTCCAGTACACTCTTGAAGGTAACATCACAAATAATGTTAGTGATCACCAAAATCAAAGAAAAGGTGTTAGAAAAATTATCCTTCATTAAGAGGTCACTGTAAGGGTTTGAAAAATGAAGTTACAATAACAATATTGAAAAATTTTCTGTTAGAAAGCTTATTACACCTGTGTGCAAATACCAATATACAGTTTTATATCCTTGTTCCTGTTTTTTCTGTTGTCTCTCATCTTTTACTTCGAACTTTTAGGAACAGAACTTGCACATGCAGTAGAGAATCTGGAAAAGGACACCCATATTCAGTACTATTAAGATATAATAAGCACAATCAGCAGATGCTCAGGGAACATTTTCCTGATATGAACATGCAAGAGGGTGTCCCAAGCAATCCCCACTTCAGCAAAGCAATTAAAAAGTAACAAAATCTTACAGTTCATACTGATCACTGACTCACAACTGGAAAGGAAAAGGGGAGGGTTTAAAACTTATTTTCCTTATCATCAGGTCCCACAAAGAAGACACAGAACAGTTCTGCATTAAAAAAACCCAAAAACAAACAAACAAAAAACCCTAAAAAACTGTACTTATTATGGGACAAGGAACTTGATCACTGACAAAATAAGAAATGGTTCAAGGCAAGACTGCCTAAATGAAAAATAAATTAAAAAATAAAGGAAATAAACCATACAAAGTTTAACAATAAGATTATATTTTTTGACATTATAGAAGATGACAACAATTACTGCCATAATGGAAATTTATTTACAGCTTTCAGTTGCTTAAACAATTTCTCTTTGATAATAAAGCCCAACTGGTTTTGCATAAGGCCATGGTATTTTATTAACAAAGCTGGTGAGTAACAGGCAGTTATGACTGCAGTGACAAGACTCAATACACATTAAAAGAGAATTTCAAACACTGAATGAAATATCAAGTTTTGATAACTGTCTTTCCCAAAAAGGATGTTAATGACATCACTTCTGGATAAAAATAAACTGCCTGTAAAATCCATGGTTTACTTCATTTGGTAGACTGAGAAATCCATCAGCACAGCATGCCAACATCATAGAAAATTAATGTACCATATATTAAAGTGAGAGACCACAATCTGTTAAAATTTAATTAAATGGCCATATTTCTAGTAAATCCAAACAAAGAGCTATCTTTTGTTTTGCAGGCACTGACAGGAAAACATTCAGACATGCACGTGAAAATGCATAACAAAGCAACAAACAACATATGTTGTCTTTAAATTAGCTTATTCTCTCCCCAGCTTTCTTTCTCTGGCACAGAAGAGTCAAATGGCTGGATGTGAACTCTCCTCTTTATTCAGCATTTTCCATGGGTTACCTTGGAATGGTCCCCACTTATTCAGCTGTCCTTATGTATGACTCCACGGTGTTCAGTTCCTCTTTAGATTGTAGGAAATATTTATTGGGGTAGAGTTCAGAGCTTTAGAGTTCAGTTCAGAGACCATATGTGCAACTAATGCCTGAATACCTTGAATATGAAAAAAGAACTCATTCTGCAGAAATAATTTTGTATCCCAAAGCTTCCTGTGTATTCTCTCTCTCATTGAAATTACTGAATGTAGCAAGATTAGATTTGTGGAACAGAGAACAAAGAACCGTGGAAAATGAGCTTCTTGGTTTATGTGTTTAACAAATCCAAATGTGTTTTCATACACTGCAGGCCCTCATTATAGATGAATATTGCACAAAAATGAACCTGAAACAGATTTCTACTCACACTTTGCTGTCAGTCACCTTCAGCCTGGCTTGCTCTTATTTCTCCATCTCTTCTCCTTTTACTCCCTAAATGAAATATTGAGGAAATTATGTCAATTTAGTAACTCTGAAGTGTTATACAATATAACTGAGACAAAAAATTAGGTTTCTATACTCCCTGTTACCAACCACAGGCATCTTTGGAACATCAAAGTCATAAAAGTTGCAGTGTTTAAAAGTATTGTGGCGATCATTTGTTTACAAGTGGTCTTGCATATTCCAAAATTTTGTGATTGGAAAAAAGGACAAAGTTCTCCTTTTGTTCACAGGAGTAAGACTAATGCACATAGAAAACCTTTGAACTATGAATAAGTGGATGAGCTTTCCCTAATGCAGGTTATCACTATGTAATGGCCATGACCTCCAGATATTAAATACAATTCTTTCAATAACTGCATTAATGGTGCCCTAAGATCCCTGGAATGAATTTTTTTAGTTGTCTTTTAGAAGAAAAGAATTAGGATGCTTTCATATAAAATACCTTTCATATTCCACATGAAAATCCAAAGTCCTGCCAAAAATTACCCTTCATTTCTCCCTGTCTTCCAAGCAACCTATTTTGAAAGATTACAGCATTCCTTAGCATTACTTGATATAATCAGGAACCCTTTGGGCTCAGTTCTTGACTTTCCTAACTAGAAATGGAGCATGATAATACTGAATACATGGGTTAAAGATATATTAGTTAAAGACATGTTCTATCAGTAAACAATATTTGTGGCAACATTAACATTTTATGCATGATAATTACAGAATTAACTTTTCTCTTCAATTTCCAATGCACATCTCTAAACTAGAAACAATCTGACATAAACAAACAATAAAACAACAAAACAAATAGAATCTAGCCTGAAGAAACACAGCAAGAAAATTAGAATTCTGTGAAATACAAGGAATAATTCCATTATCAAATTCTCATGTCCCTAACTACAGAATTACACATAAATTTCCTGGTCATATTTTGAGAGATCACACCACACACACAAAGAAGTTCTATTTCATGTAATTTTTCTTCTCATCCACATCATCTGTTGTAGCAGCAGGTGATCAAACAATTGGAATACTCTAATGGCAGATTCCCTAATGTGACATCCTGGAGACCACTGATGATAATACTTTTACCCTGGTGGCACAAAGGTACAACAGCAATGGCAGAAACCTGCTTTACCTGGAAGGTAATGTTCTGAGAGAAAACACCATATGGAAAATTGTTTTGTTCTGCATCATCATCAATCAATTTCTAAATGATGGTAAAAGATTCTTATGATTCAGAGATTATTTTTATAGGCACTCATATACATGTAGGCACTCCTACATTCTTCAAGCAACTGCTAATCAGCTCTTTATTTTAATTATTAATCACACATTTAGTTAAATTGCTAGTACACATTGCTTTTTGGAGGCACTAGCATAAATTTTAACATGAAAATTCTACTAAATATTTATTGGAAGCATTTTTTCCCCCTTGTATAAGATACATCTCGTACTCCATTCACTAGGTCCATATTAGATTTTTCATCCAGGTAACATTACCATTTAACATCAAAACAAGAAATTTTAATATTTGTTTAGCATTTTTATGAATGCTTCCTCAATCCCTTTTGTTAAGATAGATAAGGTTAATCTGTATTTAACCTTTTATATGATGATAAAAATTTTATAAGTTTTCTGTTGGAAAACAGAATAATAGCATGTTTGCTTTACTTTACATTTCCTGTGAAACAATCAAAGAAAAGGTTTAGGGCCTGTGTAGACACCTGAAGAAAACAGATACATTTTTAAGGGTGTTTGGGTCCCAGCACTTCCTATTTTGCTCCTCTATTACAAATGTTTTGCAAAATTTTGATCATTCAAATTCAGTATATAGAGACAATAGAAATACAGATTACAAAGTTCAGTGAAATTCTACTTGTCAGCTTTTTCACATGCTAGTAGAATACAAATACAAAGAAAATTACACAAACACTATTTTGCATGGAATAGTGTGTGTGTGGCTACAAAGGATAACAATCCAAATGGATTATGTTCTGTTCTTAAATTAGGTATGAAAATGTGGTGGCACACCACAACCATACAGAAATAATGAACCTTCACAAAATGGTGCTGTGTTCAGAGAGAGGTTTTGTGGTCATAACAACAGTAATTTATTCAGAGCCAGAACTAATTTTCTTCTTGATTGTTCCCTCCCCTCTTTTTTCTTTTAACTTTGCTATTGGAAATGGCAAATATTTTGCAAGTTCAATGTCACTATTAGAGGATATTCAGGTTCATATACTTCTTTTATAATTCAGATTAGCTTTATTGCCTTCTTTTTTATGCTTCTGTGAACATGTGTTCTAACTAAAAAAATGAACAAAACCCATTTGTAACCTAACTAATAGCATAACCAGGAAACATGTGACTATTTATATTAAAAAAAAAATCTTAGAAACATTGTTTTCAATTGAGCGAATTCATTATAATCTGCAATAGATATTTATAGCTGATCATGTTGCAGGTGGTAACTTGGGTAATCTTAATTTTTATATGGATAGATTTTAGGATGGTTGTTACTTCAACCAAATCTTCTGTCATTAAGTGTAAAATGCTGGACAATGTCATTAGTGCAATTAATTAAGCAGCTAATGCATTGTGAGGAGGATATTCAATTATACCTCGGTGGAATTGCATACCATGAGTGTCATAACCAGGTCAGTTTGAAATGCTTCTATCTATCATTTCAACATCATTCAGTGCAGCACAGTCTGAACTAAATCATCCAGTGACTATTCAGCCACTAATTTCCTATTTCAGCCTTGTCTGACATATATATGAACATTATTTCTCAATTTCCTCCCTGAACATGCATCCCATGTGAACATTAAAAGCAGATATGGTACAATGGTTGGCTTGCAATAAAAAATATCGCTACATTTTAATGTAATCTTTACCAAGAAAGAACTGTTACATAGAACTATCTAAAGGTGGAAAATTTTATCCAATACTTCATATCAGTTTAAAGGCAAGCAGGTTAGTTAAATGTGCTCATCAAAATTACTTTAAGACAGGATATTATTGCTCTATTCTATTGCATAAATTTATGAGACTTGAAGTGTTTATCTCACACCTCTTCCAGAAATTATTAGAAACCACAAGTCAGAAATCACAGATTTTTTAAACAGCATGAAGATGAAAGTGGTTGAAGACATGAAAAGATTTATATAGATCTGTTGACTAGAAAAAATGTGAGTTGCAATCACTAAAGTAAATATTTCTGAATAATATTCAGGAAAATTATTTAACAATGGCATTTAAGCTTTTACAGATTATGCTGAATTACAAAACTGATTTTTGCTTTGTGTGTTGTTTTCTAAGGCTGCCTGAGTAGAAGTGATGGTTAAAGATTTTCTGGTGTAAACTTCTTCCACTCCAAATATCCCGCCAGTAGAAGCTGATAGTATTTGTGATAAATGGCCAGCTCCAAGAAACTCTTGAGTGTGTTTGTTTCAATAATTGACTGCTAACCATCCCTACCACACCCAATAAATGTTCATGACCTGATTTATGGCTGTATTTAAGATTTCTTGTTTAGAATTTTCAGGTTCAGCATAGGACAGATAAAAATTTCTAACATCTAAAATAAAAATTAAAAATATAATGCCCTACCTCGAAAAAGCAATAATTTTATCTTTCTATTGTTTGTTTAATCCATCATTTATCTCAATTTAAACAAAGTGAGTACCTGCAGCTGAGTGGAAGAAGAGTGCAATGACAGTTTTGCATTCTGCTGTTACCAAACTTTAGAGAGTAACATGTAACACATTGAGGAGCTTGGTTTAATGACAGGGAAAAAAGAATGAGTTTATTTCAGTCAATTCAAACTGATTTTTAGTTATTTCCTTCTATAAATGGCTTTATATTTCAGCTGGATCATGTTCTAAATTGTGCAATGACAACTTTGAAATGTCTGACTGTTTTTAAAGCTCTTCCAATGCAGAATGTCCTAACCAGATATTTCATTCTCAGGAACACCTGACATTTTCCAGTTAACATTTTTTCCTGGTCTCTAATTCTGTTTATACAGCTGTCACTCCTAAATTCAATAGCCATGAATTTTCCCCCTGATTTAATAAAATGAGGTGTGTATTGTTACTATCTTACCATGTGCTGTTTCAATAGGTACAAAGCCTGGCAATATTTCTTACTTTCCCCAGCTATTTCTAGAATACTGCCAGACAAAGATTTGTTTTTTACTTTTTCTCTTACATTTCAATACCATGAAAGATTGAGTTTACCTGATGTACCATATCTGAATTAACCCTCTCAAAAGTAGAGTTAAATTATCCTGGAATTCCAGTGGCCTGATTATTTATCAGCCTCCTCTGCACTCAGCATGCAGATCAGCATACCACGTACTTAAGGCTTTTACAATCAGAATTACTAGGAGATCTTTAATTAAAATGTGATCTCATGATTCCTATGGTTGTCACGGCAACTGAGGCTAAATAAAATAATCTGAGTGATACTACATCAGCACTCTTTGTTGTTTTTAATGTAGGATTATGATTGCAATCACTATATTAACAGCTGTGCTTACTTTATTAGCATGATTTATTTCTTCTTGGGAGTACAGCCTTGGGGATACATTTTAGGCTGCTTATGTTCCAAGCAGATAGAATTCATTAAATCCAGTCCTAATGTCAACTATGTTCCTGCCATGTAACTGACCTCAGAACACTGAATCTGCTGGGGTTTTGATGACAGAAGAGTATATTTTTAATGTGATTCTGATCTGATCTGATTCTGATCTCTTCCTGCATATTTGAAAAGAGGGAATTATCATGGTAAACATCTTTTATAAAAGTTATAGTAAAAAATTATTGCAATCTTTAAAAAATAGACCACCTAAATGTTAGATTTATGATTTTGTGTGTTACCATGCCACTCCATTGTGCCTTTGACACTGGGTGACAATTTAACAGTTCACTTCTACAAAAGAGACTTAAAAATAGAGATGAAGCTGTATAGATATCACAGAATTTGACTTCATTCATTATCCAGTGAGAAATTAAATGGCATCTTCTGTGAATAGCAAAGAGATATGCATGACATGCAACCTAGTGATGGAGGAACAGTGCAGATAAAACTCACTGCTTCATACTTCAGTTACATAATTAGCAGCTCACAGCAGGACAGATGAACAAGAAGGATGAAGCTGCACCATAAAATCCAAAATTAAAGCCTTGAAAATATTTTTTTCAAGTCAAGAACAAAGCTAATTTATTGCCCCATTTTTGTTGATATTTGTCATGGTGTGATCAGGTAAGCTCAGAAATTCCATCTGGGGTTGTTCACTTGCTGTCAAACATTATAGGAACTGTGGTTATATACAGCACTTCTCATTTTTTTATATTTACAGGTCATTTGCTCGCTTGTTATTGTGACAACTGAGGGTTGGTGACAGTCTGCCCTTCACTTGAACAGATCCAATGTTTATTAACAGCAGCCTGAATGAGGGAGGTCAGGGGTGAGTGGGACATCAAGATTCACAACATTTTCAGAAGGAAGCAGTATATTGCAAAAAGCATACTAAATATGTAACAGATCCTGATATTAAGACTTTGACAAGAAAAAGCTACATTCAATGGAATATTTTCCAGAGTAGAATCGAAATGTAGCTCCTGGCAAACAATATTTACCAAAAATACCAAAACAAAACAAACTGAATGTCACCATATGTATTTTTAGATGCTTGTTAATACCAATTAAATGAAATTACAAGTTATTAAGTCCAATGAGATTTTCTTGCTATTCTATTCATTTGCAATGTTATCTCCTCTGAACTTGATTCAACTACAGTCAGTCCAAAGTATATTTAAAGCAGAAGCAAATGGCTGTTCTCTCACTGTGTTTCTGAATTGCTTGGAGCATGCACATCCATGTTTTGAAAAAGCATTCACACAGAAACGTCACATTAACACAAATAATACATTAATTGAGTTGTTGTCACCTCTTCCCACTGACACAAAAGTGCCATGTACCACGCAGGAAATGTTTTTCAGTAGGAAGTACACTCACCAGCTCTAAATAGCTAATTTGGAAAGCTCAGAAATTAAACCAGCCTGCTTACTTTTTTAGCCTAATTAATCAGCTAGATTTTACATTCCACTTTATTGTATTGGAAATACCTAGGCAGACCAAAATGTAAACATAGGTATGTCTCTACAAACATATTTTGGTTGCCAAAAACTTTCAAGAAAAGTGTATTTTGAAAATGGATCCTTCTCTTCTGTTTAAACTACTGTTTTATGATTATTTGCATCCACCAAAAACATGGATAGTCGAAAAAATACAGATAAAGGAATTACATAGAGATAGGATTCCCATGCTGCTGTGCAATCCATCAAGACCTGACCACCACATCAAATCCTTTAACCTCTTCCAGGGCTGCAGGAAAGGACAGGGCAGCCAAGGAAGAAAGAAAATTGATGCACAGCATGGTCTGCAGAGCTCATAACTTGGAATATCTGAAGAAACTACTCCACTGTGTTTGTAGAAGGTTTAGACTTGCATCTAATGGTGGAAAATAAACTATGAAGTTTTGTATGCATAAGATCTAAAATGAAAATGATAAGTATGAAATTAAAATTAGTAGATTTTGCTTTGGAGGTGAAAAGAGAAGCAGAGAGTTCAAAAAGACCAGTTACTGGAAATTAGATCTACTTCTCCAATGCTGATTCTCGACTTCCAATGAACATCTCCAAAGAAATGCAAACAGAAGCCAATTCATGCTCTTCTGAGATAAAAGGGAGCTTTGCCAATGAGATGAAGTCCACAGCCAGCAGAAAAATCAAATATTTACAGAGAAAGGCTTAAACAGTTCTGCCAGAGCCAGCTTCAGTAGGAGTAACTTAATTGATGTTAATAGTGCTTTAGCTGACAATGCAGTAAACTCTGACATGAAACTGTATCATCTGTGTGTGCATGGGGTTTCCAACATTTTCTTTCCATCCCATTTAGCTGCTCATATTTCTGCTGTGAATATTACTCTCCTAATCTCTTCAAATCTGTGACATCTTTTTTGCATAATAAATTAAAAGCCAATTGTAATGTGATAAGACCTTTTTTATTCCCTTTGACAAAAAGAAACTTAGGAATCCGTCAATGTTAGGTAAAACCTTTTGTTCCTTAAGATTGCTGTAGACAAATTACCTACTGAAAAAAAAAATAAAAATTGCCTGCTGCTCACCAGGCTTCTCATTCTGAATGCATTTTAAATTCTCACTGACAGGTGACTTCATGAATGCTCACTATAAGAGTGCCACTCAGTCTCATTAAAAAAAAATGAGAGGGAAAAAACCAATACTGTCTTCACATTTTCTTTAGACAACAGTTTTTGGAAGCTAAGTCTCCAAGTTTACTTTTTCCCCCTTTTTCTGACAAATAGCTTAAAAATATTCAAGGATAAATGTCCAAATACCCTAAAGTTAAGTTTGGATATACCTGGACATTGAATGAGCTGGTAGAAAACCAACTACATTGAGAGCTGCTTTGGGTTGGTTTTCCAGTGTGAGTAGCACTTATGATCAAGCCATGTGAGAAAGCAGAATTGGGTACTTTGGCTTCATAGAGGGCAGCAGATGTCCTCTGGCAGATATTGAATTATGTTTGAGCTGGAGACAAATAGATGTTCCAAATCAGTGCCCAGTTGATTTATCAGACAATATAAAGAAAGTGTTATCATTTTCACCATGTCTAATATGCAGCTGTGTCAGTATTCCAAAGTCACAGGAGTTCTTATCTTTTAAAACTTTTATTTATTTATTTGAAGTAGTTTTAGAAGCATCTTCTGAAGCAGAAGCCCTGTTTGTCATTGCTGACCACAACACATGAAAAACGAAACAACCTAACAACATTTCTGAAACCACGACTAAATACATCTAATGACTCAGAGAAACAGAATATAAATCAGAAATTGAAAACTTGCAGGAACAATTTAACTTTATACAAGTAAAAGGAAAGAGTCCTAACATTTTTATGAGTTTTAAGAAACATTCCTTATGTAGCTGTCCTAAAAGCTTGGCCCATTCTCATATGCCACAGCTTGCAAGAAATTAAGAACTTTCTCCTGCTTATGAAAATCTCTGAATGAATGTGATAAAACACAACTCTGCAAGAGAACACAGCATTATGGCACCTACTCATTATTAAACAGCTTCCTTAGAAATGAGGTAACTGTTTTTTGTTGCCTCCACTTTGCATTTTTTGGGGTAGTAAATACAGGAAAGTTAATTCCCATACAGAATTGTTAGGTGAGCTACGTTTTGTTAAAATCCTGCTCCCTTGATCATCCCAACATGTGCATAATTCACTTTCCAGCCTCAGTTCTTGCTTTGAGTTTAGAGTTCAAACTTACAATGAAGAATTGTAACTTACAATGAAGTTCAAGTTACAATGAGGAATTTCAGTCAGAAGTTTATTTCTCTACAAAATAATTTAACTTCTGTTTAATTGAGGGTGTAGAATAGATGTCATCAAATTCATTTAGCTAAGAGCAGAATACAAGGCAAGAAATTGATTTGACAAGCTAATAGTTTTCTCAGAAACATTTACAGCTGCTCTTAACACCCTTTTGTCCTTGATCTTTTATTTGAATCTCCCTAGATGAGGAAAAGGCTGTCTGGATATTTCAAACTAGGTATGGCTTATGATTTTCTTCTGTAAACTCAGTGAGTCCATTTCTGTAAAGGCTGTCACATGCCTAGTTCACCATAATTATGTTGACAAAAATAGTTCCTTCAACATTTAAGCCTGTTCTAAAAAGAGCAATCATTTTAACAAATGGGTTCTGTGATGCTTTATACAATTCTCAAGCTGTTTCAGTCTGCATGTCTAATGCAGAGGTGATGTATCCCTGAAGCAGGTTTGTAAAGTGCAAGGCAGTGCATGTCACAGGAAGAGAAATAAGCAAAGAATTCATCCTACACCACAGCCAGTGGCACTGTTGGCATGGCTGGTGGTTCAAAAGTACATTTGGCTTGCTATTATTTCATGTTTATTGGAATGTTTATGATTCTGCTTTGTTGTATAGTGATAGACAAATTCACAGGTATCTTGCAACTTTCTAAAGGTATTAATCCAATTGTGTGCTCCTTGTTCCCTTCAAAAGAGCTTTAAACTGATGTTAACATTGCAGCAGAGGTGCAGAATTCCCCTCTCTGCATACACCTATCTTGCCTCACTCAAGGCCAGCACTTTTGTGATGGTTACTGCACTCTCAGAAATTAAAAAACAAAAAGGTTTGGAATTGGCAAACTCTGATTGGCATTTCATGGCCCGGTATAATCCAGTCCAGGAAACTGATGCAAAACTTACTCCTATTTCTATTCTGGGGCTGGGCACTCCCAGTGCAACAGTTTCAACCTGTAAATAAGAATTAAGGATTCAATGCAACAGAAAGGGAATATGGGGGCATTGTGATCCTATAGTGATCTGCCTTAGGTGTTCACCTGTGGCTGGAAGGGGAGTGGGGATCCTTCTCCAATGTCCTCAAGAGTAGATATGAGTCTGCATTCCTTCACAATAAATAGATAAAGCAATGGTAAGAATGTGTGATATTTCCTCCATAGCAGTAAAATTCACAGTCCACAGTTCCTACACCCAAATTTTGCCACTCTTTTTCAATGTATAGATTCTCTGCTGTAATATGTAACCTGAATTTTGCTACGGAAAAAAAAAATCAAACCCTACATTCACATAGAGCTGCTGAAATGTCTCAGCTGATAGGTGCTTTAAAATATTCTCTTATTTCCATACAAATCTGAAATGGAAAAATCCTCAAAATTAATAATTCATTTTAGAATGACATCAGCTTGATTATAAAATACAAATTTTCTTCTGCCTAAACGCAGTGACTCCTGGGGAGTGTTATGCACTTTTGGATTATTGTCAATTCTTTACCTCTTCCTAGCTCTGACTTTTTCCCTTTGTCCTGGAGCTGTACCTGCCTGTCAGAGTACTGAGCTGCAGCTTCTAACACAACCTCCTGCTTGTTTGATTTATGCTATTTTCTTCTCTTATACCTGGTAATAAATCTTTGCAAAGAACAGTACTCTAGCCACTGACCAAAATTGCCACCTTCTTCATGATCACATTTATTTGGTTTCTAAGATAAGATCTGGGACACACAACAAAGGATAAAGGGACCTTTAAACAAAACACTAAGACAAGCCTCCTGTTAAATAATTCCAGTATTTATGTCAGGTAGCAGGGGGCAATAAAAAGAATAAATCCTAAATTACCATAACCTATTCCTGTTGTGCCTTAGTTGGGACAACTGTCAATCCTCCACCACAAATCATAGACTATTATTTAAAAGAGACACTACCCCCCAGCTGAACCAAAAGTTGTAAAATCAGGAAATAAATTTCATCATAGGCCAAATCTTAGAAAAGACAGGAGGAATACCTAGGGGAATGCAGTCACAGTTTGAGACTTAGAAATCTCTGGCCATTTTTCCCTTCCCTTCCAACATCAGAGTGTGAGTTAGGAAAGGATTGACAACAATGAAATAACTTTTGGATTACTTTTGGGTTAGATTTAATTGATATTCTGCAATATGATTGCCCCATTTTCAAAGGGCATTCTCTTAATTATATTTGTTTCTTTTAATAAGATTCACTCAAGGGTTATATTGCAGTGCATAAGATGGAAACACCAGAGTGTTTCCAAAATGTAGTGCACTGCCAGGTGGATGTGCTGGAACATTCTCATTGCACAAGGGCAGCAAAATACTTTATTCTGGCTAATTACAAATGTGCAGAGGCAGGCTAAAATGTTTCTGATCCTCCATAATACAGCATTATTTCAAGCAGAATGGTCATGTTTAACATAGTGTGGCTGTATCCAGCACATGATGTCATTGTATCACACAGACATTCTTTTGGATCTGCTTTATGGATTTTCACTGCTTCTCTACTGCTGTAATACTGTGTTTTAGACCCCCTGCCAAACATTTTCCTGCAACATCTTGAGAAGTGTTTGGTGTAATACTGCAGTTTCAGAGGCAACAGCAGATGAGACAAAACCCTGGGGGTAATCCAGCATGCTTTTCCATAGGTTTGGATTGCATAGTTAAAGTTCTTGCTGTTTTTATGACAGTAATATTTCTCATTGAGTAGCCAGCCAGTCTATGAAATCACTGCAAAAGTGTATTTTTTGTATGAAATTCTATTATTATTTGTATGAAATTTAAAAATTCCTGATTATCTGGGAAAGGGCTACTGCTATTGGCTACAGAAATGTATGGCTCACTGCAGAGGCCTGTGCTGTTACAGGCAGTAAACTGTGCAAGATTACTCATAAACTTGCAAACAGAAAGAACAAATACTATTGTTTTGAGAGACAGCAGAAATATCTCAGTAAATAACTCTACCACTTCCATCTGACAAATGCTTATTTTGGGATCTGGTACTGCACATACCTTCCTGTGAGTGGTGGCCAGACTTCTTCCTGCACTTCAGGACACTATTTTAAATAGGCAGTTTAATTACTGCCTGCATTGACTAGTTTCCTGCAGGGTAGATGCACTCTGCAGTTGGTTTAGGAATACTGAGCCTTTGGCAAAGAGCAAGCATAAAATTATCTTTGGAATCTTGCCCCTGGAAAGTATTTCTAGATACCTGAAGCAGACAACTGACAGCTTTATCAAAACTTGGGAATTTGCCATGATCTAAGTATTGGAATTACTGAGGCTGTCTCTAAAATGCATGGCCTTTCTGATGGGTAGATAAAAAATAGGAGCACAGAAATTAAGCCAGGCACTAATTTCTTTTGAAGGTATATTCTTCAATAAATTTCAACAAATCAAAGTTGCCAAGTGTGTTAGAGGACATCTTTCAGGAGGTTGATAAGATGTACTTTACATCCACTGATGGTTTTGTTCTCTTGTTAAGTTCTTCATCACTGAAGATCATTTTTTGCATTCATTGCTTGCTAGAATTGTAGAAAGAATGATTTCCTAAAATTTAACCAAGAACTCACTCATGACAGAGCCTGTACCCATCTCACCTCCCCCCTGTGCAGTGTGGAGGCAACTTGGAAGGTCCATACTGGGAAATGCCAACAGTTCAGTGATCACTCAGGGCCACATGAGTGGGGTTCACAGCTGTGAAACCTTACACACAGTCATGCTGATGGGGCTCATGAGCTCCCATGAGCAGCACAGCACAGCTAAACTCAGCACCTGCACCCAGCTTGTCTCCACAGGAGAGGTGCTCCAGCCCTGTGATCATTTTGTGGCGCTCAGAACACATCATTCTCATGTTGGGGACCCCAGAGCTGGATGCAGCTCTGCACATGGAGTCTCAGCAGAGCAGAACAGAGGGACAGAATCCCCTCCCTCCCCTGCTGCCCACTCTGCTTTGGATGCAGCCCAGAACACGTTTGGCTTTCTGAGCTGCCAGCACACGTTACTGGGTTGTGTTGAGCTTCTCATCAACCAACCCTCCCAATGCTGAAAGAAACATTAAACACCCACTGCAGCAACCTACACATGGCTATCAAGCACTGCTGTACAGTGGAAAGTAACCCCTTTGTTCTTCCCCTAAGGTTACAGCAAAGTTTGAAGGCCAGAAGCCCTGGATCAGTGGCTGTTCAAGGCTGCTCTATGAAATTCAGATTCAAGTGGGCTCTGTGCTGCTGGAACCCCTGCACACTCTTCCTCTCATCCTTCAGGATACCCAGCCTTTCCTTCTGCACAACAACACCCAGCTGAGGCCTCAGCCCAGCCACACCTTATCTCACACCTTATCTCACACCTTATCTCACACCTTACATGATTTACCACCTCTGCCAGGCACTGGGGTACCACAGTCACTGCCTGGGGGAGCACGAGCCAGGGTGAGACCTTCCCTACAACAGCTGTGAGGACAACACTCATGCAATTTTAATCTTATTGCTTCTGCTCCTTTACAAATAAAGGTACACGTGGCTTGAATCCTTCCAGCATGTGGGGTAAGAATAAAAACATCAAAATTAATGAGCTATATTTAACAATCAAAAGAAGGGCAGTGTCTGCATTTGTAAGGTGATGGCATTCAGCACAGACCTGAGGTCAGGTTTGGAATCTATAACTGGAAAAATGGTCATAGCCTCCCCCAGGGGAAAAATGCAGACAGATCGTAAAAGAGTGAATGAAACAAATCTCATACTATTCTTTCACTGCAATGCAGAGACTTGGAGAGTGAACATATTCTAAAATATTATTTCTATTGTCCAGTGTTGAAATAATCTCTTTGAACATAATTAACTTTACAGCCATACATTTTAATTTTTTTTATTTTTACTGAAATTTTGTTGGTTTGTTGAAATATCTTTGGAGACAATAAACAAAACCAAACATTGCCTCATTAATAGTCTTGGGCTGAAAAAATAAAATTGTCAAATTGATAATACAAATTTATGTATGAGCAGCCTCATAATTTTAGAAGTAAAATATCCTTGAAAAGTATTGAGTATAGGTGCTTTTTTAAAAACTCTGACATACACAGAGCCTGATCTACTACCATCCTTCATGTCCCCAAATTCTTTACAGGTCAGTCAGGAAATTTTAGACTAATTTCCAGAAGTACCACCTACTCATTAAATATTGAGGTTTGACAATTTACTGTAAAATCCTCCTGATCTCAATAGCACAGACCTGAAATTACTTTAATAATTCATATGGGCATGCATTCTATTTCACAGTCAAATATTCTTGGCATTTTGAAAGGACAATATTTGTCCTGCTCAATTACAGAAAATGTGAAATTACAGAACCCCAGAAGCAAATCACCATGAGAGCAAAAACTGCCCTACATTCACTGACACTGCATCCCCACTTCTCATAGAGGGCAATTAATGAGAATGCAAAGTATGCCAATATCTGAACCAAGAAAAACTCACTCTTTGGGGAAAAACTTTGATACAAGCAAGATATGATGGATCACTACATCAAGAGTTTAATGACTCAAAATGGAAGCAAGTTTGAGAACCCTTTGTGGATAATCCTACAAAGTTTTCAAGAGGCCTTTTTCAGAGCTGTCATTAACATGTCAAAGCCAGTTGGAGCCAATTAGTTATGTAAATTATATTTCAAAAATATACTAATAACAAAGCTACATCTAGCTTTAATATTGTTACAGGACAAAAACTTATATTATCTCTGACTTTGGCCCTTCATCTCCCTTCACTAAACAGTTTACAGCTAATGAATGACTCCAGTTTCTCTGAAAGAATTCAATATCTGCACCACATAAGATGTTCTGCATCCTGTTATCTTTTCTAGACATACTTTTTCTTTCCCTAAACCAGCTATCATCACCGTAGCCACAAATGTAATGATTTTGTGTCAGGAACATCACTACAACCTCATTTTAAATACTTAACCTGAAAAGGGAGTTTAGATATTTAATGTGTCATAAAATAGTCAGAAGATACTGATTTTTCTTGTTTCTCTACATGACAGTCTATGAATTATTATTTTGTATTTTATTTGCTACCAAACAGTTACCAAAAAATCATCTTTGGTAACAATACTGATGCCAACAGCATTTCAGAAAAAGAAACTTGAGCTTTCTATTTTATTAGATGTTCGCTAATGCCACATATGTGCTCTCTAAAATTTATCTGCATTTATAGAAAGTGACAATTAAAGAGATGCTGTAGTGTTTCAGTAACTCAGAATCCTTGTGTTACAGATGCTCCCTCGTTCCTTCTCTGCCTTGTTCCCCGAGGCTGCAGGGTCACTGTGCCAAACCCACTCACACAAAGAGGCAATGGGAGCAGCCTTTGGCAATGGGAGCACAAGTTTACGTGAAGATGGCCTGATGGAGAAAAACAGGACACTTATTAAGCTAATTTTGGTGTTATTTCTAAGCTCCAGATGTCAATGCCCTTACAAAATCACAAGCTGAGTTTAAATAATGTTCAGCACCACCTTAGAAGCTAACTGTAATTAGATTCAGTCCTCAGAGGCTGCAGGGTCACTGTGCCAAACCCACTCACACAAAGAGGCAATGGGAGCAGCCTTTGGCAATGGGAGCACAAGTTTACGTGAAGATGGCCTGATGGAGAAAAACAGGACACTTATTAAGCTAATTTTGGTGTTATTTCTAAGCTCCAGATGTCAATGCCCTTACAAAATCACAAGCTGAGTTTAAATAATGTTCAGCACCACCTTAGAAGCTAACTGTAATTAGATTCAGTCCTCAGTAGAAAGATTGAATAGCATCTCAAATACTATTTTGTTTGCTTTGCATTTTGCATTCAAAATGCAGAGAGTCAAAGCCTTCAGGCAAAGCTTTTTCATGAAATGATATATACATTGAAAAGAATAAATGCAATAGAGTGATTTAGGCAGCAATGCTGCTGTATTTTTTTATTTTTTTTGTAGGCAACATGCCAAATTTAATCAGTTGGTGTCCTATGCCTGCCTGATTTGATAAGGAATAATAGCTACTGAAGGTAGCTGATAGCAAGTGGCACAGATCATAGTATCCAAGCTACTTTTTCTTTAAAAACCAACCAAACAAAACCTTATCAGAAATATTATCTGTCATGAAATACTTTATATTAAAAACATCAAAACTATGATCAATCAACAGCTAGCAAATATATATGATTTGATCAGTAATGTTTAATTCACCATTTGTTATGAGAAATAAAGATATTTGCAATGGAGAAGAGAATATCCTCAGAAAAGAAATGAAAAGCTTTTTTCTGGCTAAAGATTTACAGTGACACAACATAGAAGGTGAGTAAATTTTAGAAAATCGATTATTGGTGTGAGCCTTGTAGTGATGCAGAAAGTCTTCTGCTGGTCCAGCCCAATGCAAATGACCAACCTGGTCTTTATTTAGCACATGCTGGAGCCTGGCTGCCAAAAGTGATAAACAGTCCCAGGCAGATGATGATTTACTGCTCCTGTGCAGCCATGAGCATCAGGTACAGAAATGTAGCATGCAAAAAATGGAAAATCAGAAAGGTGTCATTGCTCTAGTCATAGCAAAAGAACTATTACTGTTATTTCAGAAAACTGCTGCCATTAAAGTAATTAAACACTGACAATATTGTTCACTCCCTATTTGAGATGACTAAAGTTAGATTATAGTACAACCTCTATCTCTGACTCCCTCTGCAGTGTAACTCCCATTCAAAAATAAATCTTGAAAACATAATTGATTATCCAGGACAATTCTAGCTTTCATTTTCAGTTAGGAGCTGAGGTGGCAGACTGGGCAATGCTGATGAATGCTAAACAGCCTGGGACTGATTTTACAGGAATACTCTGCCTACCCTATAACACAATGAAGTATATTGGAAGTGGGAAGTACTAAATCTATTTTGAATTATATGAAGACTATTCTACACTGGGAGAAAAGAATTAACCAAGTAATTTCTAACTCCACTAAAAGCTAATTTCCTTTAAATTTTTTATCTTTTTGACAACAGCATTACTCTAAGAAAAAAAAAAAATCCAAACCTATTTAATCAGGTTTCAGACACACTTTTCTAGTAGATAATTTTCTTATGTCCGGGTAAGCTTTCTTAAAATCTCATTATCATCTATGAAGTATTTCCCCAATGTCTTTTGAGTGGCACTTCCACAGAAATATCAAAACTCTTTTGCAGATAAGTCCTCACTGCTGTAAATTTAGGCTTGCAATACATTAAGGAGCCTGTGTGGGAAAGCTTGAGGTTATGAGTTGCCCAGAGCACCTGATCAGAAACAAGCTAACTTCTAATAACTTTAGGATAGTTCAATGAAGTGGATTCTGCTAATCTTGTAATAAAATGCTGAAATGCCTGGTGGGATAAATGCAGCTAATACCCTGGTAACAATCTACTTTTTCCATTTAATTCTAAATTTCCTTATTTTCATTTTTTTTTCTTCCCACAACTGGAAGAATAGGATGAAACTTTTAATAAAAATAATAATTCCAAGGACCTTTATTTCAGTGAATATGCAAATGACCTTGTCAATATGTTTTATTTTAACGAGTTGAAAATCTATCTTTTAATTTTTTTCCTCCAGTTACACAAAGGAATAGCTAAGCCAACAATAAAAATTACATATCTGTTTCAGCATCGTTTCATGAATAAAAATCAAAACCCTAGGATCCCCCAAAGTATTCGAGTTTCTTCCAGTTAGTACTCTCCAATGGAAAATACTTCTCTCTAGTTTGAAAAACTCTTCAAGGATTGTCAGAAATAACGAGAACCACTGAGCTCACTGAGACAGAAGACCTATATGGAAATTTCTTCCCTGACAGACAGGAGCAAAGAGCTCCCTATTTTCTTGGTGCTACAAGACTGAAAACCAGTCTGAGGCAAATTTCATAATGGGGGAAAAAAAAGTGTAGAAGGTTGCTGGCTACAGCAAAAGGTGGAAAAGTAAAGGTAGTCATAAGAGTACAAATAAATACTGCATTTGTTTTAAAGGGTTATTTTAAGAGAGTCTTTGTCTTAACAGACAGTATGGGAAAGTAGGGCAGTACAAAACTGAATATTAATATTGCAAAAAACCCAAGCCCATTACAATGAACAGAATATGTTTACTATTTTGTTACTGTTCCTGGTAAAGCTCTGTGTTCAGATAAAGCTCCATGAACATGGATTGAGTCAACAAAGTACTTGAGGTACCATGAAGGGAGGTGTGAGATCACCAGAGGCTCTCCTCCAAGGACTGCCAAAACCAAAGGGAGCTTGCTGACCTCTAAATATAGAATAGGACTCAAGAACTGCCTCAAAACAGCATATTGAGCACATTGTGTGTCCCTTGGCTTTTGCTTTATGTTTGGCCTAAATGCACACATATTTAGAAAAAGGTAGTTTATTCACAGCATTGTCAGCATAATCAGCACTCTCTCCATTATCATAATACTTTTCCTCCCATTGGTGATGGCTGTATGGGAAAAACTCCCCCATTAAAATACAAAAATGCAGTGATGATTGGATGGATACAATAGGCAGAGATACAGAAATCTGTTTTCCCTCTCTAGGCTTTGTACAGTCTATGTTGCATGAATTGCCTACAACAGGAGAAAATGAAGCAAGAATGAGACCATTGGATGGCTGAAGTCACTGATTAAACTCAATTGAAAATATTGGATGCTTGAATGACCTGTGTGTATGAAATTAGTTTTAAGAGAAAAATGCCATCCTTCCCCATCCCCATCAAAATGATTCTCTATTGAGCTAAGTCTGATAGATTTTACTGTGAGACATCAAGTACCTCCTTAAAGATAGTGGAAATAAGGTTCTTATTCTATGACAGAGAAGGTTAAATTGAAGCACTTTTTTTTTTTTTTTGTATTTGACATTTACAAATAGCAGAAGTCATGCAGTAATGAAATAATAATGAAATTATAAATAGGTTACTCTTCATTTAAATTGCAAAGATGTGCTTTTCTGCCTGCCTAGAGGTCACACATGTTGGTATGTAAAGACCTCCTGAAAACATCTCCTTAGCAAAAATGGAAAGTTCACCAGGCACTTTTATGTCCAATGAAAACTTCACCTTACAGCCGATGTAATTTTACAGTAACAGGTTTAACTTCAGTTTTGCAGTGCCTTTTCTGCTGCTATCCCAGCTTGCTTGACTACTGTTAATTATTTTGTCTTCCTGAGCCCTAAGGGATTAAACAACTTGGCAAAATTAAAAGACAGTACATGGCACAATGAGCAGTAAACTAAAAGTATTGATTGAAACCTCAAGCCTCTTTAAGTAATGGAGAGAAAATTCATACACAGAAGAGAAGAAAAAACATTTTATTAAATGTATTTGATATTTAGATCCTATTGCTGTTTATTTCAGTATATGCTAAAAAACATTTCCTCAGAGCTGGACCTGCTGAATTGCCTTGTGAAATTTCAGAAGTGGCATAGACTTATCTACCCACTGTGGTTGTTCTTCTCGAGTATGTGAGACACATTCTCACACAGCATTTGATATTCCATACACAGAACGAGGGTTGGGTTTTCTATTTTGGCTGAATAAGAGCAGAGGGGAAAAAAAAGGAAAAGAGAGAGAGTATTGTCTTGGATTACAGAGAAACTGTCCTAAAACAGAGGAGCACCTTGTGACATTTTGGATATTAATTTTTCACTTAATCAGTTCTGACAAAAAATCAGCAAAAATCTATACATTGCAATTCAAAATAATTGACCTGTGGGCAGATAAGGGCATTTATTTAAATGCCTAACATTCCTGTAGATGCTCAAATTAGTCTTATTTTGAAAGTCTGTTTTCCCCTGCTTCTAGTAATATCCTAATGAATAGAATAGTGAAAATAATTTTGGACTTCACTGTGAAGAATATGACCATTGAAGTATTGTGATTTGCATAATTTAAAAACGATAAAAAACTTCTATAAAATCATAGGCATGTTTTCACTTCAAATAGTAGTGAATTCTAAGTTATATTAAATAAATAATTTAATTTCTATCAGAAAAAAAGATAATTTTCTTGGGTTTAGGATAAGAGAGAATAGTTAATTTTTTAACAGAAGAAAAACAGGAATGACCATATGGTCAAAACTCTGGGATAGCGTTCTGCATATAGTGTCCTCCGTTTCAAAATAATGACTTTGTCTTCTTTTGCGAGCTGTTTTGCAAATCAGCATCCATTCATGCCATCAGACACTGATAACAAGTAATTTCCAAAATTATTTCTTTGTCTCCCTATTCTAGCTGGGATATGTGATTGCTATTTTCAGGCTGCCATGCAGTAGAAAAAGAGAAAGAGAGCAGTGGTGAGGGTTCACCAATTTCAGAGTGTAACCAGCCCCAGACACAGCTCCTCTCCTCAGTCACAGCACTCTCTGCTGCACCTCCCTAATGTGGAACTGGTGTGGAAAATGCTCCTTCTCCAAGAGGGGAAAGTTTGTTTTGTCTATTTAGACTGTGAGCTCTGCAGAGGAGCAGTTTGCTCGTGAACTAAGTCACTTATTGCATTGCAGCTTTTTTGGTTTGGGGTTTTTTGTTTTGGTTTTCTTGTTGCTG
Source organism: Pycnonotus jocosus (assembly GCA_013400435.1). NCBI lineage: Eukaryota > Metazoa > Chordata > Aves > Passeriformes > Pycnonotidae > Pycnonotus > Pycnonotus jocosus. Next base: position 155,784 of record VWYP01011498.1, read on the forward strand.
TTGTTTGTTTGTTTGTTTTAGCCTGTACTTTGTACTTGCCACTGACCCCCGACTCTCCTTTTAATACACAAACTCTACCAGCAAGTACCACCCTTCTTGTGAGGAGGTTTGGCTGGCCCATCCACCTGGTGGCACTCATGCATCTTCTTAATCTTGAGTTAATTAAGATATCTTTTTTAAACAAGTAATTATAAAAGTGCTGCCACTACAATCCCATGTTTTGCTAACAGTGATGGAGTCTTTACTTTGACCACAATGGAAGGTACCTCTTCCTTACTTCCTGGGGGCAGAAGGCATCCTCAGTACTGAAATAAAGGTCTTTTCCATAAGAAGGTGTCTATGAAATACTCTCTCCATCTATAGCTCTGCTCCATAAATTCTTACTGTACTCTTGTTCCCTTAACCCTACATCGATATTGCTGCTGCACTGAAAAATCAATCCCCTATTTTTATCCTGTTTGGTATGTATGCCCAATATTTTAATCTACTGCGTTGCATTTACAAGATATTTAAACTGTGCCACTTGAGTAGACCAATAGCTTCTAAATAAATTAAGAGGTTTCAATTTATATGTTCAAGTTTTCCTCTCCAATACACAAACAAGCATCATAATGCTTTGCCTCTTGCCTTCGGGTACATTATCACTATAGATCTGACCTTCAAAACTGCTTCACCAGAAGTTGTACAATGAGAGCATACAAATGGTGAGGAAGGTTTGATTTATTGGCTAAATTTTATCATCCTGTTTTGAACGTATTCAGATATTGTTTTCCTGATATTCCATTTCAGTTCTCCAAGTTTACTGAACCTAGAATTTCTTTTTAGCATCCTCCTGCACACACATTGCCACAGCCTTCAGAACTTCTAAGATTTCTGAAGGTGACTCTGGCATAGTTTCTGTCATCATAGATGAAAGCTGACACTTTTTAGTCCTTTCATATTTCAGTGTCATATTTCCTCCCTACCCAGATATTCCTCCAGACTTTTTCATTACTTGTCCATGCAGCAAATGTCAGAACTGTAGAGTGCAGCCCCGAGGACTGAATGACCCAAATAATACATGGACACTCACTGAGGCAGCCAAGGTCAGTGGCTAACACAAAATCATTATTATATATCTGCAAAGCAGGACAAATGTGACACATGGACTGGCAGAGAGCTGGGTGCTGGCAAACAGAGCAGAGTCACCATGGAGCCACAGAGCCACAGCAACTGCCCCAGCTCTGCTCATCAAACATCTCAAACTTCCTGAGGTAGCTGAGAGCAGAAAGGCAAAAAACAAACACAGACAGCTTTCCCTTCACTGAGGCTGAGGTGAACTTCTTATGTATTGTGTTTCAGTGAAGAACTTGGGCTATTTCTGAAACCTCTTCAACTGGGTTTCCCTATTTTACGTTCAACAGTCTATCTTCCATTGAACACTTCATGTTACAGACTACACAGAGATTTTAGCTCAGCCTCCCTCAAATTACACATCTTGTGTAGGTTAGAGAAGGGGCTGCAAGGAGGGAATTCAGCAAATCCTCTGGCAGAGCATGGCACCTGAGTAATTAGAGCACAGCCATATCTCAGATAGCTGCTGCCCTGGCAGGCTCACTGTCAGCACCATTGCTGGGCTCCCTCACTCAAGGAGTAACTTTTCAATGACTCATCATTTCTCACTGTCTGTGAAAAATATGCACAGAACTGTCAACATACAGGAGCTTAGCTGGCTGACAAGGAGAAAGATAGTAATTTTTTTTTCCTTTAATGGAAAATTTTACTCTGCAGAGGGCTGCAGGTCTTTCTCTCTTTCTTTCTTTCTTTCTTTCTTTCCTTCCTTCCTTCCTTCCTTCCTTCCTTCCTGCCTCCTCTCTTTATGTCTTTCTTCATTTTTCCTTGAACAACTAAAAGACAACCTTTCTGGCCTCACAAATCTGCCAGTGAACACATTTTATTGATTTAAATTATGAGTAGATAAAACTGATATGTACAAAATGAATGTGTCTTGTCCCCAGCAGAGATCTCACTGGGGAAACTCTCTGTTTAAGATTTTGCATTTAGAGTTTTTTCTTAACAAGAAGAAAAATACAAGGAGGGATAGAGCCATAATTAACGAGGATAAATAGATGCCAAATATATGCTTTTTCATACATTTTTTTTTCTCTTGCAAGCTCTCCTCCTGGTTAATTCATATTCAGGCTGTAGAAATGCACTGTCATGCACTGCAGTATTTGTAAAGTACACCTTGCATTTATAAGCTTATTAAGAGTCATGATGTCATTCACTGTATTATTTTTTATTGTTATTATTTATTTTCAAGTCTCCCCTTTCTTCAGCCACTTGGAATCCTTGAAGTCTGTTGTACTCGTGTACAATATTAGCCCTGATCTGTCACTCCTTTCTTCTACTCATACCTGTGCTAAACTTTCCAGTTCAGGGTTCTTAATCCTTTTCATGAAACATAAACAAACAAACAAAGAAGACTTATTTAGTCCTGGCATGAGAAATAGCTTGTTTTCTTTAAATAAAAATCCAACGCTGCTCACTGAAATGAAATATTTCAAGCTTTGACTATACTAAACAAGGGTATTGATTTTTCTAGTTTTCTTCTATTGTGAGAGCTCTTGTAAGTGATAGAGACCATTACATCATTCTGGTTTAGTAGTCAGGATCCTTTGTGGAACCTTTCCAAGCTGCTGGCTGTTTTTGTAAACAGTTTGCTTTTAAAAGCACTCAGACTTCTTTCATCTATTTACATCTCCAGTGGCAATTTTATTCAATAGCAGAATACAGGTATTGCACATCTGGTATCCATAATCCGGGTGTTATTATCCATCTGGTACCTGCCCTTTTTTGTCACTGCATGGAACTCAAGAAAAGGCTGAAAATCTGCAGGCAAGACTAACCTAGTAGAGCTGGGGTTAGACACCTTATTCCACATGAAAACAAGCCTCAGGAAGGATATTACATTATATATTCATTACTCAAAGTATTTTTTAACTGTGCGAGATCTCCATCTATCTGTAACCTTAACTTCACCTTTATTAGTGCACATATTAATATAAAAATGTAGTATTTTAGCTAGAAAGGTCTCATGTAAAGATACTGTCTGTCCTAATTCAGACAAAAAAATTATTTTTATCAGCTTCATTTGTCAAGTCTGTTGATAAGGCAAGAAAAAATTCAGAGTATGACAAAAAATCTGACTCATTCTGTAAACAGAAATATACTCATCAAAATACAGTAATGAGGGTGGGAAAAAAGAAAGACAAAATAATTTTTCAAAAACTGCTATAAGTGAATACAATTTGACTTTGGAAAACTGGGATTACTGATATGGCTGCAGGGTGCATTTTCTGCTGCTTTCTTTTTTCTATTTCCCAGTGAAGTTATATGATAATTTTGGAAAAGGATGAGTAATAACACACAAATTTCTATGCCTTTGACTTACAATTAATCCTGCACAAGTTTCTGTTTGTTCATTTGTTAGGCAAATAAAGCTTTGTTCTTCTACAGCTCACATCTATTAATTTCAGTGTATATGGAGGAAAATGAAAGGCTGTGACTTTTCGTTTCTTCTCCACACAGAGTTAAAGATATTGCAATGATACTCAGAAAATGTCTCATCTGAGGACTGTGTTTTATCAAAGCATTTGAATGCAACATTGCAATCAGTATGGGAAAACTGAATGCTACTTCCCCCAAGACTTTAAATAGTGTTTGGAGCATGATTTTTTTAGGAGCCAGGAAGTATTCCATACAAAATCAACCTTCTATCTAATCAAAATGGTATCTATAAAGCAAGAAGGATATTCTGAGACTAATTAAATTCCAAGTGAAAACAATTACCTTTTAATATGTATTCCCCTTAGCATATTGTTACTTTTTACCACCCTGTTACAATCATAAACTAGAGAAATGCATTTGTATCCTCATCCACCTCTACACAGCTCCAAAGGATAATTCAAGTACAATGCACATCCACACAGAACAGTGTTATCCAAACAACTTGGGCAGCTTGATCACCATCTGGCCCAATCTGGCTTTAACAGAGATTAATTCTAGGTCATCCCATTCCTTTACTGTTCTTTTTTTTTTTTATATAAACTTCCAGTATCAGTACAGGTTCAGAATGAAAAACTGCACTTCAAATTCTAGAATTTGCAAGAATGAGCCTTTTACAACAGAAAAAAAAATATTCTCCCAAAGAAAATACAGTATAAAAGTTTCTGGGAGCTAGCAAATTCAAGTGATGTGACAGACATATACCTCCCATTGTGCCTTCTGTCATGGCTGGCTGTACCCACAGGCAGAGGAGATCTGACAATCCTCAGGTCCAGAGAAGAATTTTTTGAATGCAAGACTCATCTGAAGGACAGAGGAGATCTAGACAAAAACAGTTCTCTGGAGGATTATTTCTAAAAATGAAATGATTAATGAAACAGACCTCCAAGGAGAGTTTTCATATTTGGAAGCTGCAAATGGAGCCAGACTATACCATGGCAAAAATGGAACAGCAGCACCTCTGCAGTGTGACTGCACACTGAGCAGGGATTTGCCATCCTCGGGGGAGTCACCTCAGAGCTGCTGCTCAGAGATTTTTCACTCCCCTGACAAGCATGAAAGTGAGCAGGAACCACACTGCAGCAAAACTGATACCACCACTGCCAGTGCCAGTGCCTGGCTTTCCACTCGTCTCCTGAAGAGGATTCCAGTTGCTGCTCAAGATGCACAAAAGCAGAAACATCTGCCACTGAGCAATGAGTGAATACCCAGTCCAGAAATGGCCTGAGCAGAAAGTGAGGTGGTCAGGAGTTTTCAGAAATGTCTTTTTCAGAAGTCTCCTTCTTGAGTTCTCCACAATTCCCATCCCAGTAGAGCTGCCCAGTATCATACAGTTTTATTTTCCTGCTTCCCAGAAAGCACTGGTAGAAGACAAAGGCACTACAGTTGGAAGGTACTGTGTAATTCTACCAGTACAGAGGAAAGTAGGTGCAGATTCAGGGCATTGAGTGATTAAAACACAAATCTAATTTTCAACACACACCAACAACTGCATTGGATGTCCTCTCTCTTTCCTATACTTTAATATAAAACCCTTAGGATACCCTTGGAAAATAGATTTTGCTACAGCAAAGGTACTCATGTGCCTCTATCAGGTAAAGAGTAATGTAACCTAGTGATCAAATAGCACAAAATGTGCAAATTTCCCTGATTTTGATATTAATAATTTTGTCAATTATCTGGAACAATAGATGTAATCATTAACAGTAATAAATTAAACTGTTCTTAGAAAATTAAAACCTACCTTTCACCTAAGCAATTACCATCTTGCCTACACTGGAGACTTGTGTGGGCTAAGACTGGCTGGTGCAAACCATGGTGATCCTTTCTTTGAATTTAAACTTTTGTATGCTTAATGAGCTGTCATGTATCACATCAAAGCTGGTCAGCATTTTCATTGAAGTATTTTCCTCTCCTTGCACTTCAAGTTTTAAAATCAATATTTTACCGTACAATAAAAATATTTCAGCCAATTAACTCTGTAAGAAAAATAGAAATATAATCTCCTAGTATAAACTAACAAGAATTACTCATATTTTTTCCACTGCAGTACTATAGTAAAGCAGTATATCCTAAAACCAGTAGAAATAAAACTAAATTTACTTCATTTTTAAAGTAAATTTTATAAATTTACTTAGTTAAATTTGTTCTAAGATTCCTGTTGGTATCAGATACAACACTACTATATAAAAACAAAATTGGTTTGTTCTTCCTGATATTTATTTGTATAAAGCAGACCTCCTCTTTTCCTCCTGCTGGTTTGCTGTTCCAAAGGAAATGATTTCTTACCATGAGTTAATGAATAATATACTCTCTTAGGAAAACTTGTAAGACATAACACAAAGGTGCTCTGAACACCTTGAAGACACAAGTTTTCCAAGATGCGTGGCAGATCTCTCTCCAGGAATGTAAATTCCTTCCCAATGCCCAACTCCCCACCACCAAATGGGGCTTTGAGGGGCCCTACAAAGGCTCTAATCTCCCTCCTGACAACAGATGGCAATATTTTCCTCTCTTTAGAAAAGACTGGTAACAACATTGGAAATGGTTTAAGGCAGAATTCGGATTTCACAGCCTTCTACTGTCTGGCTGTGCATACAGCAAATATCAGTAAATCAGGCCTCATAGCTTAAACATGAGATATCAGCCCATGGAAGAGAAGCTTTACCCATGTTGATGATAACTCCTTTGTCATCCACTCCTCAGTAAAATCTTCCTGGCCATTTCTACTGGTTGTAAATTACAGTGTGCTATTTGAACTAAGCTCAGCACAACTATAGGTTTTATAGGTGGGTCTGTAACTTGAAAATCGTTTTCAGTGATCCCACAAACATTTCTTAATCTTTCCTTTAATAGTATTCATGGAAGTGATCTGAAATTCCCTAACTCTTGGAAGCAAGGGCAACAAATCAGGAACAGACAGGCATTTGCTTTAGGATTTGCATAAACAATACAATGAACAGGATACCAAAATGGCAAGGAATTCGGGAAATACAAGCTAGAAGAGGTTCCTGTGTTCCTGAAGGAATAAAAAAGAAGTAGTCAGTGGATAAACCTGGAGACACAGTCCTAGGTACTTCATACTCTCAGGAGGAGTTCAGTTTCCCAGGGTCATAGCTAAAACAACACAGTTGTTTAAGTCTAGGTTTTCTTCAAGGTGACCTATTTGATCATTCTCACCAATGAAAAATTACATTGACCAAGAAATGTTGAGAGTTTAGGAAATGCAGTTCTGGTTTATAATATTATGCAAGCCACAATACTCAGCCTAATGAATTCACTGTCCTGCACAGTGCAAAGAAACATTTAAATACAGCGAATAATATTTTGTGTCACTGGTCTTTTATTGGAAAAATTAATATATCATTTTCATTTTTTTAACAGTGGAATAAATGCAGATAAATCTAAAAGTTATAGGGTATTAAAATTTTGTCCCTATATTGTTTTAATGTGTGATTTAGTAATCAGGGTAAAGGAGCATTTGATATAATGTAACATGAAACAGACATAACCTGTCAAATCCATTAGGCTTACAAAAGTCTATCTTTGACTGGAGTGAGGAAGAAAACACATCCATTTTAAATGGACAGAAATGTTACCAAATTAAATCAACTCCAGTTAACTGCACACAGTGGAGCGCAAAGGGTTTTGATGCTTTACAGGTTAAAGAGTTCTTTCATGGTTTATTATGTGTAGAGAAAAACACCTAAAGGATAAAAAAGGATAAAAAGCTTGTAGCACAAATTCTGGATTCCTGTACTATCTCCAGGGGTCCTTAATCCACCAAAAGAGTTTTTCCATCTGAACTGTTAATCTCCCAAAATACAGAGGGGAGAAGAGAGAAGTGTGTTGAACTCCAGGATGAATTATTTTTCATTCACTGGGCTGTGTTGGAAGCATGGAGTTATTTCTGACATGGGTGCTCAAGGTGCATGAAAGTGGCTTCTGGTCTTGGATTTCAAACCAGCAAATTACAGGCTGAGGTCTAAATTTCCTTTCATCTACCTGACCCTCCTTTAGACGAGCTTGTATTCTTAAAATTTTAAAGATAATTATATATGTGAATATGTCATAATTAAAGGACTTCTCTGACATTTGTTTAATTTGTTTGCTTCATCTAAAACAATTGGTAACTGTTGAAATACATGCATCAAAAACACAAATAACTCATTTGGCAGAACTTGCTCATTTCAGAGTCTGTCTATTACTATTCTCTTTTAAATGGTAATTTTATCCAAAGCAATATCAGTTTCATCACTGGACTTCAAAGATTACTTTAAATTTGGCATCTTTTTTGTAGGCAGAACTCCAACATTAGAAGCAACGTGTCCAGACTCTGCATCAGCAGCAGGCAAGGGGCTTTGCTGAAAGGTCTGGACTGAAACAACAATTCAGATGTTTTTGAAGCTTATTATCTTTCTAAAAATAAAATCATTTATCATCTGCTTACAATTTAACCATGGTAGTTGCAGAGGAAAGATTTCAGGGTTTTTTAATTACCTTCACTATCTCGAGAGCTAGTTTTCAGATTCTATTAATCATTTTGATTAAAGCAGGTCCGCTGCCAAATAAAACTGTAAACACACCCATTGATTGCAAGATCAGTTAGTGCTAGATGGTTTTACAGGAAGTCTGTATGATCACAAATTCCATGTAAAATGCATTGGTTTTGCCCACATTTACATTTCCTTTGGCAGTCTTTATGCAAAGTTTACAGGCTTATGGCTCCATGGATTTGATTCAGTCATCCAACAAGGAACTTTGCAAGACACCCATATTTGCATGTCCCTGTTCACTGAGCTCTGCTCTTATTCTAAAGCTCAGCAGTGCAATTTATACACTGGAAATAACAGCAGCAAAAGAGAACTTGAAGTCTGTTGATATTTTCTTGTGGCATCTACACAGTTTTGTGTTTTATTTCATCAGGTCTCATGAGACAAACAATCAGGCTGAGGCAATATCTCAGCTTAATATCCTCAAAAGCTAGGGACTTTAGAGCAGGCTGGCTTAAAACAGTGCAAGGCAGTAAGAACAGAGAGAGAATAATCGAATCAAGAACTCTGCACTGTTATTAACTATATCCTTGACAATTTCAAAGTATACAACTTCATTCTGCATGTCCTAAATGATTCCAGAAATTACCTTGGATGTAGTTTTTAGAGCCAAATTATTGGGTACCACATCAGTGTCTAAAGTGTTCTCAGAGCCCAAAACCATCTGCCTGCTTTCCTCTGCTATTAGAAATGTTCCTGTACAATCAGATGGAGTGGAACAATCTCCATTAAGCTGCTATCCATTAAAAGCTATTAAAGAAATTTTTTATGTGAGTGAGAACCCACTACCATTAAAGCATTTTGGCTGTTGACAATGAAAAGTATTCCTTAGAGAGATGATCAGATTCTTTATATGGTGTGAGAAAATATTTAGATGTCTTTCCTTATTTGAAAGCAGATGGAAGAATCAAATTAGCTCAGGTTACCAAGTTAAAGTTGGTGGACTTCTATATTAGGCTGCAAATGAGATAAATCTAGATTGGAATACGACAAGGATGTAAATGGCAGACATTTATGTATGTATCAAAGATTTATTAGCTGCTTCTGGAAAAATTTTCAATTCCATTAGTCTTCTTTCAAATTCCACCAAATGCCCAGTTTTATTGGTATCTGAAATATGTGTTCTTATTAAAACAGGTCTGCTGCTGAATACAACTATAAACATGTTCATTGATTGCAAGATGAGTTAGGGCTAGACAGGTATTGCTGCTTATCCCTTTTTTATGCTCATGTTATTGAGGATACCATTTGACAGGTTTAATTGACTCTCTAGAGAGGGCAAGATCATAACTTGAGGATATAAAAGTTTATGGTATTTTATCAAAGCACAAAGAAAACCTAATTGTATCTAAATGAGATTTAGTAAAGCAGCCTACTATTTCCAAAAAGTGTTTTTTCTTTGAACAGTTAGCATACAGTCTTGAAGGATCAACTTCTACAGTGATGCTGATTCACAAAATCTGTTTTCCATGTAGAAATGGATGCACCAAATCCCATAACACTTTATTTAAATATTCTTTTATGTATCCCAGAACCTGAAGGTCACAGAACAGAATACAAACTTTTGTGACTCAATCCCAAACACACACAGTCCTACCAGGAGCAGAATAAAAATTCAAATGGAAAACTATTTTTCCACATTGAAAACCACTGTTGGAGATGAAAAAATATCTCTCCTGAGCATGAGTGTGAAAAAAGGCAGTTCCACATCTTACACAGCAAAAACTCTGCTCTGCCCTTAAAACACCAAACATCCAATTCCTGAAATGAAATCTTTGTGCTGCCATTACCCCATATCAAACAAGGATGCCTTTGGTTTTCCACATAAATAATTCCCATTGCAGTTGTGCTGCAAATAAACAAGAAAAGAAGCACCTGGTGAATGTTGGTTCATCATGTCCTGTGAGCACTGGCTATGGAGTCAGGCTTTGTGCTGGGCCAGGATCAAATCCATTCAAAGGGATCATATTCATGAATCTGAGGGATGGCAGCTTAACATAAAGGTGTGCACTCAACGATTTTGCAGCAGCAGACACCACCTCCTCAGCACAAGTTTAGTCAGGAAAAATAACATCCTGAATTAAACCACAACTCCATTATGGAGGTTGGACTAGAACAAAAAGTTCCTGTGCAAAGCTTCTGTTTCAGCAGTGAACATTGTCCTGCAAAAATATTTTTTTTAACCAGAATATTTTCTGAACAGTTCCAGTTTAGGTGTCTTGACAGTCTAGATGAGAAACTAAACAGCTTCTTGCATCAGGTGCAACTTTTCCTGACATATAACTCCCTTCAATATACGGGCTAAAGGAAAAGAAAGTGCAACTTTTAGGGTCTCCCAGCACCTCTTGAACCATGAGAGAAAGAGTTTGGCAGGGTTTTTTGTAGCAGCCAAGCTAGCCTCACTGTAGGGAGAGAAGATCAATACTGAAGGGAGATCCTTCTGCTTTCAGGATCAGTAGGAGTAAAAAGCTCTTTAAAATTGCTGGTTCAGTAAGTCCCCACTTCTCAATAATTTTACCACTAAATTTATGAGCCATATGACAGTACTTTAAATTAATTTTAGAACAACCCATAGATGATATATGGGTGGTGGGGTAGCCCTACCTTGTCTCAGATGATTAATTGCTATTTTTATTTTGCTACAAGAAGCAATGTTATTACTCTGAAATAATAAACAAGGTCATTTCTAAATCCATTCTGTATTGAAAACCATGCACATGATCAACACAGATAGATTCTCTCCCAAACTATAAAACTAAGTAATCACGTACAATTTTGTGTTTTGTTTTGTAGAGGTCCTTCCTTTAATGTCTTTTTTTTAAATTATCAGACAAGTAGATGACAAATTGAATAACTGATTTAAAATTCATTGCCACACAAAAGGTATCAGACAAAGAAACAGTTGAAAAGTTTGCCCTCATTTGAAGAAAAAGATTTTTAAGACAGTTTTTATTCAAGTATAATCACCCTTTGTCAATTCCAACATATTCTGAATTAATAAAATACCACCTCTTATGCAACTATCCACTGTGAACAAGGCAGAAAGAGCTTCTCAAAACAATTTCAATTAGGCTTTTATCAAATGTGTCATAATCATAACATGATTTGTAACAGAAGAATAAACAAACATGGATTTTAAATTTTATGTGTGCCTCTGAATTGAGCAGCTGTCTATATGGTATAACTTTTTAAATTAGTATAAATACAACCCCATGTGTGGACAGATGTTAACTTGTAATCAGTAAACCAATCTGTTTAGCCAAAACTCTCAGAAATATTATTTCAATTAGTTTATCCTTCAGTGTTTTAAAAAAAAACCTGTTTTGAAAAGTATTTCAGTGCAGGACTGTGCATACAACTATAGCTACATTCTATTCCCAAGCTACTACATTTCATGTCCATAAAGTTGGTAACAAAAAGAACACATTCCATCTATCACTTTTAAGATAAGGATTTAAATAATACCTTACTAAGGAAAACAGTTGAACCAGAAACTCACATTGAAAAATATGAGCAAAACCAAGCCCTAACATCAAGCAAGGCTGAATCCAAATTTCACCACTCCACTTCATCTTTAGAAACACTGCAGAAGAGTAGAATAAAATTTGCCAGTCAATAAATATTTTTTCAGTATTTGAATAAAGATGGAAACCACATTATCAGAACTTAAAATAACAAAGGTTAAATGAAATTAATACAATAAAATTACATCAGTTTCTTACATGCACCTGTCAGAGGAAATTATTTTGTTCTAAGATAGATAATTCTCTTGATAATTTGGTAAAGGGACTTATCTCCTCATTTTTCACCATTAATGTCACAATATAAGTATAATACAAAAATCTTAATTTCAAAATACTTCATCTAATATCCAGGAATGAGAAAAAAACAATCCTATGATATGTCCTCCTTTACTGAGGAAGAATCTATACACCAGAATGTTCTCTGAGAATCAGTCCAGGAATCTAAATTTAATAGACATAGTACAACCACTGTGTCCTTCACTGAATAAGACCACACCAGAAACCAAGATATCTGACCACTTATTTCTTCAAAACACATCTAGCCATGAGTAGGTACAACTGCAGTAAAAGAAAAATAACCAACCAAAGCCAACAGAGCCAACAGGTAAGACAAAGAAACAGCTGAAAACATTGACCTCATTTGAAGAAAATGCTTTTTAGGATAGTTGTCATTCAAATAGAAACACCTTTTGTCAATTACAACATAATCTGAATGAAAAAGAAAATGCTAGACTGCATTTAAAATGAAGTTTCATCTATTCCAAAACCTTCATACCTGAACAGTCAAGCATAGAAGTTTCTGGTTTGAACTGCCAGTAACCAAAAGACTTGGCCAATTAAAGGATTTTCACACAGACCTCAGAATTTCATCTGAGCACAAGCCTTTGGAAAAGGGCATATTTCACTCTGCTGGGGTTGTGTGTAAAAGAGCAGCATCTACCTAAGAGCAGCTGAAATTTCTCTTCCTGCTACGACACGACAACATGCTGCTTCTTACAAACTGGATTATAAAAATACTAGAAAATTAATTGTTCTCTTTAAAGCCTCCATAGCTATGCCATCATCTGCTATATGCTACCAACTGGTGCCATCAGCATGAGGCTGAGAAAGCCTGCTGCCTTGTTTGAACTCTGTTGTGGCCCTTCTGTTTTCTTTTGGGTGCCTTTCAAAAGCTCCCATCTCCTTTAGACAAGTGCTCAGCATTTGCAGCGCAGAAAATCCAACACAGTGTCCAACACAGGCAGCAGCTGAGGGAGCCCCAGGAGGTGAGGAAAGCTGGGTGATGGGCCAGTGAAACACTGGGGTTTGTACAACTATTTCACATGTATTCTGCACATGGAATATTTTAAACTGGCTTATCAAGAACTTTGGAATATATTGTGAAGTATAGCTCTGCTCCCAGTCCAAAACATTCAAAGATTCACATCCTGCTCATTTATAATGATGCACTGTAATGCATCCAGAGACAAGGAAGGGCAGAGGAGACTCTGTGTCTGTCTGCTTCCTCCTCATCCTTCTGAATCTGGCCACTGTGCCTCTCAAGAAGCACGTACATAAACAAGTGAGCTGATGTCCTCAGAAGCTGGTAAAGAAAATGTACCTCCAATGTTTTGATGTATTTTTCACTCTAAGCATAGAGTTGTTTCAACAAAACCCCAAGTCATCTAAATCTTTTTGTTCCCAAAAGTAGAGGTCAAAACCATGAGTAAGCAGAAATTATAACAGATGTTGGCATTTCAGCATTTGGCTGTGGCAAAATCTATATAAATAGGAACTGCAGAAGACTTTACTGTCTGTGGTGGGCCAGACAGCACCAGGAGCCAGAGCTCTTGAAGCCAAATCCTTTGAGAAGAAAGGTCTGTCCCTTCAACAAACAGAAAAAAAAAGGCTGCAGATTGAGTTGCTGGAGATACAGCCCCATGTCTTCATGTTCTGGGCCTGTATTAACAGTCTCATCATGCTGTGGGTGTCACTGAATTTAATTAAAAGGCGTGTCAGAAGTCCAGCCTATTTTTTATATTTTAAGATCTCAGGCAATAGTGTCAAAACCCCAGAGAGCCAAATTAGACATAAACCCTCTTAGGTCAATGAAATCACCCAAAAGTAAATCTTGCACTTAGACTAGATTTTAATGGATATGTTAATTCACTCAATCTGCAGCTCAGCCAACTTACATTAAACATCATTTTCACAAGTAACAGCTTTTTCCCTGTAAAAGAAATTATATATACCCCATTTAAAATGAAACTGATATGACAGGCCTTTATAGAATTAATTAATGTCACACCTTGAGGGAAAGGTGAATAAGGGAGCATTATAAGCCAGGAAAAAAACAAATTAGGTTTTTTAGTTTCACATAATCGGTATTTGAGCAGTTCTATGAATCATATAACACATACCTGCAAATAAAAATTCCTAATAAGCGCACAGAAAGGCAAGTTTCATAGCCATAAACTGGACAACAACCTACTCTTGGAAAGGGCATTTAAGATAATTTGGGCAAGAAACATAGTTTTATTGCACTGCTCTAAGCATTCATCTAGATTGGGAGATATTCCACGAGGCCTTGTTGTTCTCAAAAATGTTAGAAAACCACTCCTACTGGAATTATTTATATTCACACATACTCAACTCATTCAGATCATGGAGTGAGATATGGATTTCTTTCAAACTCGCAATCTTTGTTAGTCCGTGCACATTCGGAGAGCTTTTCCCTGACAAGGCACTGCAAGGCACTGACTCCTCACATGGCCAAATTTTTGAGTTGTGTTAGGGAACCTTCTCTGCAGGCAGAGCACTGAACTGGGCTCTTTGAAACTCTCTATTACAGCAGCATCTGAAAGAGTGAAAGTGCTTCACTCACACGTGCTGTGGGTTTTGGTAAAGCCACTGCTGTTAATCCATGCTCCACACACTGCAGCTCTCCAGAGCTGTCAGGACTCTTGTCATGGCCGTGGTGCTTTAAGGGTTTGTGCCTCAAGTGAGGCAGAGTTTGGGGGCTGAGGTTTAATCTCCATCAGGCTGACAGATATCATGCAGGGGAAGGCATGCCTTGTAGGAACAAAAACCCTTCTGAAACAGAGTTAATAATCTAAGCTGAACATGAGGAGTGAGATATGGAACCGAACTCACCCCTTCAGCAACCTGAAAGAAAAGCCAGCTGATATGTGGGACAACATAAACTGATTTGTGTAAGGAAATCCTGATGCTTTCACAGATTTTTGGCTCTAGCTCGAGGCACAAAAATACAGCATCCTTCTGGAACTGTTTCTAGGTGAGGTTCATGTACAGACATCTTTTTCCTCCCTCTTTTACCCAACAGCTGAAAGTGCAGAGCCATGAGAATGGAGACGTGGGCCCCAAACTCCTGAAGCACTGGGATGTGCACAGCCCTGGCTGGACCCAGCAGATTCTTTTGGGGAAGCATCCAAATTAGAAGCTTGAAGACCAGTAAGCAGTTGAATGTGCCTTCTCAGGGTGCAAGCTCTGGATCTAGGAAATAATGGATTTTCTGTTGTAATTTCACCAGGGTGTTCTCTTTCTCTATTAAAATCAAAGCACAGATATTGTATATTCTGAAACTTCTGTGGTAAAAAATAAAAAAAAATCCTGAAACTTCACCCTGTGGGCTGTCTTTCAGTACAAGCTTATACTGGAATGAACTCTTCACAATTCCAAGGTTACAAATCCTATTTGCTGAAGACCAGGCATCAGGGGTTTTTTCTCACCATAAAGAGAGAAAAATTAACTTCAGATAACTAGAATAAAGCAGCCAGAGCTTCCTCATACATTTCTTTCTAGGATATGGTACACTGTAATAACTTCTTAAACTGTATCAGAAATGAGACCTAAGAAACAGCAGAAAATTGGCACATTTGTCTTTACAGATATAAAACCTGTGCTATGATTAATCCCAACTGCTTATGGTTCTTTTTTAGCTGTTTTCTTTCAGACAGAAATATTGTGAAGCTATACCTAATCATACCTAAACAGTGTGTTACTGTTTGTTTGGGGCTGTTGGAGAGAGAATTGTGCTTGTTTTTCCAAAGGCACTGGGGACCTTCCATATTCAACTCATCTCTTATACTCTGCTTTTGTAGGTCTGTGGAGGCATCACCAGAGGGAAATAATAACGGAAATTAGAAATGAAGCAGACTGCTAAAAACAAAATTAAAGACCTCCGAGAAATTACAGGTTTCAAATTTGATTTTTTTAAACTGACAGCCTGCTGAAACTCAGAGAAAGATAAACACATTATGTTCAACTTCTGGGTATCTGCCTTACAGTGACAAGAAAATATCCTTACTTCAAAAAAATGTACTTTAGAAAAAGGGAATAAGAAACTGAATTTAAGGATGGCTGGAAATAATTTCAAAGGCTTTGACATCAAACACTTTATTATCATCTGCTTTATAATTGCATCTGCTAGATTTCTAATCTATCAGAAATAGAGAGCTTCTGAGCTTCTCGTGGGAAGAGTCAGGTCTTAATGAGAAATGCAGATGTGAAAGTTAAGTTCCTGCTTATAAGGAAAGAGTGAGAGAGTGGGGGAAGGAGATGGTGATCTCGTAAGGAGATTGAAAAGAATTCTACTACAAAGAGTTCCCTTTCCAAGTGCAAAAAAACCCCCACAAACGTCTGCTGTGAATTAGTTCATTTAAAAAAATATCTGGTTTAAACAGCCTTCAGTCCAATTATAAGAAAAATCAAATGAAAAAATACAAAGACAAAAACTGGTTAGTGATAAGAGGAAGCCTTGGCACACTTCTGAATTTACCACTGTCAAAACTATTTTAACCAGGACAGTAAAAACATGTAGCTTTATAGTAGTAACTGAAAGGAATTACTGAGGTATTTTGCATATTAATATTCCAAGAATATGCAAAAGCATGACAAGGAAAATAATCTGTGTTTGTGTGTTTTAACAAGGAATAACATGGGCAAACAAAACGAGAGTTGATAGTTCAAAAGCAGCTGAGAAGGCACATGGCTACACTGTGGAAAATCAGGTTGCTTGGGAGGAAATGCTTCCTCAGAGTGGGGCAAAGAGGAGATGGCTGGAAAAAGAAAGGAGAAAAATCTTTGTAGAGGACAGTGGAACCAAAAACAAATACAAGCAAAGAATTCAATATATGCACACCCATGGACAGATGCAGTGGGTTGGTTTCTGCAATGGAGATGGAACACCTCCAGGGCCTGGATATTGCAAGTCAGAGAAGATGAGGGATGATGTGCACAATGTGGCCTGAAAATCCAACACAGGGTGGGGGTTTCTTCACAACCAAAAGGGAAATGGTGTAAATGAGAATGTGATGGTAAGGAGGAGGAGTCCTGGGTGACTGAACTGGATGAGCACTGACTGGACCTGGGCTGGTGGGGACAAGCACAGTCAGCTGTGGGTCTGCCAACAGCCCAGGCAAGGACAGCAGGTGACCCTGTGCTCTGAGACAGCTCTGCCAGGTGTGCTATGGAAAAGGAGAAAAGCTCTCAGAAAACTGGTTGGATCTGCAAGAACGAACCTTTGTAACTAGTTCTTCTCTTTAGAGGTTTCAGTGAAATCAAGGCGCAGGAACTGGCTTCACTATCTCCAGACAAATGGGAATGGAAATGCTGGAGAAGCTTAGCAACAAAAGATGAATTTTGGATACTTGCATGGGCCATGAGGTTTTACTGAGCAGCATCCTCATTGCACTGATGGTGGCAATAAAAAAATGAAAAAAAAAAAAAAAGCAGAGACCTTCAGAAGAATGATAAGGGAGGGAAAGTCAGGGACACAGGAGAGATCTTGAGATGAATTAAATGAAGGTCGCTGGGGTATTGGTGAGGATAAGATCAGACACTGTGCAGGCAAGAAACTTCTACATCCAGAGCCAAGAGATAAAAGGCAGAGTTGTGAGAGGGGAAGGAAAGGCAAGCCAAGGGCTACAGTAAAGTCAGATCATTTATAGTCAGTTTTCTCAGAAAGAGCACATGAAAAGGGAGAAATGGAAAATGGATGTGATTAGAATTGAAAGGCTATGAGAAGGAATTGTCTAATCTGCTTGAAAGAAAAGTGAACTGTAAGACAAAGACAGAGGACTGCATTGTTTGCTACAATAAAGGCTGGTGGATTCAATCTGGCAAATCAGCCTTTGTTTCAATTCTCTTGTGGTAGTGTTTAATCTCAAGTAATTATCATTGCTTTGCAATGTTCTCTGCATCTCCCCTAACTGAAACAGTGAATAGGAGGACATTTTAAGGAATTCATCAATTCAAATATTCATAATTTAGACAGGAGCCCTTAGTTTCTGTTTTACTTTAAGATAAACGGGCAAAACTTTTGCTGTTCTCTAACTGTGTTTTATTTAACCTTGCACAAACTATTTAATTTATATTAAACATAATATTTTAAGTTTATCATGAATCATACCAAGATGCCACATCATTACAGAGTTAATGCAAAAGCAATATCTTCTATAGCTCCTGACCAGTTCAAGAGAAACTCATACTTTTTAAAAAAAAATTATAAGAGGGGTTTTTTTATATATATAAAAATGAAGCAAGGGAGAGATTAAAATGCGGTGCAATGCTCAACACATGGTGTCAAAGCATTTTCAGGCAATTAAGAATAACAGCTAAGATAAACTAAAATGATTTCCTTCAGAAAGGTTCGTTCTAGCAAATATCCCAGGCTCCCTTCCTGCCTTTCTTATGTATAGTTGTTTCCAGATCCTAAGCTAATACACTTGAATTTACATCTGTTTATCTACCTGCAGAGATCAAATTGCACAGGAAAAAAAAAAATCACCCATGTCAGAAAGTCTTTAACCTCTAAAGTAAAGCCACTTGAAGTTCTTCTGGAAAACTCTCATTGCCCTATTGCCAATATTGCCAATATTGCAGGTGCTGCCATAACCAGAGACTGCCTCCAGCAGTCGTATATTAAATATATTTATATTTACAAATATGAGACTGACATAGCAAATTTACCTATTTTGCTGTTTATTTAACTGTCTTTTAAATTCTATTTGTCAAAATTACTCTGCTGTAATTACTTATCTTCCTCTTTACTAAAGCTAGGCAAAAAATAATGGTTAAAACTAGCTTATATCAAAAGTCTAAACATCAATATATCATAATGCAAAACAAAAGAAAAACTTGAAAACATGTCTAAAATTCTTTATTGCAATTATTTAACCATCAATTAGAGAAAATATTGGCAAAAATCCCATTGGTCTGTGTTTTCTATGAAATCTAGGTGTATAATGTAACAAGCACGTGTAGAATCTAGGAAAGCATTTCCAGCTTTTTTTTTTGTCCGTGGTTTGGTAACTACATTTCTTTCACCTTCTACAGTGCAAACTCAGAATTTATGCTAAATGTAATGTTCATTAAACATTTAAAAAAATTTTTCCCCCACAAGTATGACAATTTCAATTACATGAGTGAATGCATTTATGTTTGTTTTTAATATAAGTAGGACTCAAAAACCACAGGTTCACACAGACTGGGAGGATCCTTCCGAGGTCTCCAGGATTATCAGCAGTGTGGGATCTCATCTTAAATGCCTATGAGACAAGGAAGAGAAAATCCATCAAAAATACAGAATAGAGGATTTGTCCACTTAAAACCTCTTAAAATATAATCAAGTTGCTCCAATTAGGGCTAAGCACAATATGACACAATATGACTGTAACGCTCATTTTTTCTTCTGAGAGGACACAAAGTGAGTGGAACATATCAATAGTGATGTTGTAAAAAAACACACCTCTAGACAGAACTGGATGGAATATTTCCATGACCTCTATAAAAAGTAATTTCTGTTTTCACACAGGGAGAATAGTAGATTGGAATGGAGCAAATCCAGGAGCTTTACTTCATAAACTGTTTCACATTTGCTGCACTGATTCAGGTGAAGTCAATGCAGGCTGTTAGCACAAACAAAATCGTTTTTGGTGTTTCTTCTGTGGTAAAAGTTAGGCACACTGGATTACAAATCCTATTTTTACTGTTTGTAGCTCTTTCCAGGGATGCTAAACCTTGCAAATCAACTTCAGTACATGCACATTACCTTCATTAATGATTTACATCCTATTTATAGCTATAAAATATAAGAATATAAATTAGAAATATCAAAAGCATCCAGTGGCAATTTAGCTCTGCTGCCTTAAAAGTCAGTCTTTTAATTCCCACTGGACAAAACGAAGTTGGTTAAATTCAAAGCAATTACAAAAATCCACTCAAGTGTTATAAAGTGCATGGTTACTCACTAGATCAAAAAAGGTATTTAAAACAGTCCTTAGGAGGAAAGGGTCAACTTATTCTTTCATGAAAAATAATGGAAAATACACACTGGTCCCTACTGCAGTGGAGAGATACCAAGTTTGTGTGCATATTTGTGCATTCTGGGGAAATGGCCCTTGTTTGACTAAATTTAGCAGCTCTTTCCTGTGTGCTACTCACTGCAAATGAAACATAATCCCTGTAGGCAGTCTCACAATTTCCCTTTGTCTTAAACTCAAAGATCTTTATACAACTCCTATTAAAGACCAAACAGCAATATTCAATAATTGTAGTCCCTGATGTCTGCTTGATGAGTGAGGTTTTTTCTCCTCTAGGAGACCAAACTAACACAATCTTACTGTATGTGTGTTTAAGGGGCATGATGGGCAATTGCCAGAAAATGCATAATCATGAACAGCTTTTTAAATTATTGCCACTGGTGGTTTTAACTAGAATTGGAACTCCTTCTTCTGGAATGTACTTGTACATGAGAAAAGGAAAGCTCTGCTTTGTACCAGTCATCTTGGATTCTCTCTCTTCCAGTTTCTAACTTGTAGAATTAATATTTCAGACAGAGATTTTCTCCAACGATATTCACTTGATTTACATTGCTAAATTATCTTTCCAGCATGTGTAACTATCAGAAAAAGTGCAAGATCAAAATTTAAATTTTGCAGTAGTCAGAAGTTCCAGAGGAAATAATTTTTTTTCCTGTTACTCTGAGGGCTAAAGAAAATCAGAATCCACATTTGATCAGCACATGCTATACCATGCTGAATGCTCCTAAATCTTGTGTAAAGGACCTGATTCTCTGCTGACAGCAATAAGGTTCCCTCTGCAGACAGACAAGCCTGGCCAGCAGTGCAGGGTGCAGCCCACACAGGGATTAAACTGGAAGTCAATCATGAAACCTGGATAAAATATGCTGCAGAAATTCCAGAGTGAGAAGGTTTCCCTGATGCACAAGGCTGTCCCTGTTCTCTGCTTGCTGCTGGAGCAGCAGTGCACACGTGTCACCCCCATCCCCTCACACCTCCTGAGCCCTCCACTGACAGCCAAGGTCCCAGGAGAGGATTTTCCACCCAAAGCTGGAAGGGGATGACTGACCTCTTAGAGATGGCTTCAGGGCTTGCCAAGGTGATGACATCCTGCATCTTTATTTTTATTGCATCAGCTGACTGGAGGGATCACATCTCAAACTTTTAAACTGACCTAAGGTCAAAGACGAGCAAATGTCAAAAATAAAATGTGTTCAAGTGGAGCCAGTAATGTGTCAGTGAATAACTCAATGGACTCTCCTGGACTCACTGAATTATTTTTTCAATTATATCAATGTTAGTTGTTAAGAAACTATTTCAAATTCATTCATTTGCATTTTTGATCATCTATGTTGGACAAAGAGATTTCACTTTCATCATGTTTTAAATAAATGAAATAGTCTTGTTTTATGAATTACTGGAAAAATACTGCAGATGTTTTCTGAATCCCACTTGAATATCACCACAGAAGTTGAAAATTTTCATCTCTCCTCTTCAATACCTCACAATAACCGTTAATTTCTCAATGCTTGTCTGTATATACAGAATTTAAAAGAAAAGTTTCATTGCATTCAAAAAAGAACTGATGAGTATCATCTTAAATATAAAGAAAATGAACATTTTGTAAGTTGAAGGAGGTAAAAGCAAAGAGTATTACAAATGGAGGAATTCAGAATTTATTTTATGCATTTACTGCAAAAACACAAAAAATTCCTGCTTCCTTGTAGATATTTTTATTCTCTACATTCATCTTTTTAAAAAGATTATACTTCAGCTGTGATGCTTTGAATGTGAAAATACCAACAAAGAGCAATTCCACCCAAACAAAACCTATGCAAAGGTACTGACAAATCCTCAACCATTGAAAAATGCAAGAAATAACATTTTCTTTTCAAGGGAAAGTATTCAGAAAAAGAAAACAACCAGAAATGCTGTTTTCCTTCTTTCTGTTCCTTTTATTTCTGTAATAAAAATGTTTCATACTTTTGACCTTCTAGACTCACATGTTTTTTCATTTTCCTTTTTTATTTTTGAATATTCTCCAATACAGCTGCATTTAGAGCATCTTCGAGTTTCTTTATTTGACATACCTATTTCATTTTGCATTAGAAAGCAAACTGAAAGCAGTCAAACTTCTTGCTTTTGACTAAAAGGGGTTAGGGTTTTCAACTAATTTGGAAAGTTTCTTGCATCTGGACTTTTCAGTTTCTTCAATACAAACTGAGACTTCTCAGC
Source organism: Pycnonotus jocosus (assembly GCA_013400435.1). Lineage (NCBI taxonomy): Eukaryota > Metazoa > Chordata > Aves > Passeriformes > Pycnonotidae > Pycnonotus > Pycnonotus jocosus. Next base: position 177,942 of record VWYP01011498.1, read on the forward strand.
TGTGCAAAACCAAAACATTTCCTGGATAACTGCAGAAAAAACCAAGGTTTTCTAGCTGCTTCTGACATGCCAAATGTTCTCAGTACCCATGGTTAGATCCAGATGTGCAATGAAATGAAGCCTCCCTTCATTAATCACCTCATTTTTTGTATCTCCATCACCTTACAGGCTCTGCAAATAATAAATATAATGGGACACTAATTTGTATTAAAAAAAAATTAGGGGCTAAACAGATGATGTACTTTGAGAGGTATATGAATGAGAAATACAGCCATCTTCAGAAGATTTCTTGTCCCATTTGGTCATGTGTGGCTGCTTTGGGAAAGAACTTTGAGATGTCTGCTCTGCCAGTGGAAGGAAAGGATATTTTGTTTCATCGTTTATTTATACTTTTAGATGGGGAGCTGGAATTATTTTTCAGTAACCATTGGCAGAGGAAACAAACTTGATAACATAACTGTTCTTGCCATCTGCACATACTTCACACGTTGTCATATAGAGTCACTTGGAGAGGAAAACAAACACAAAATTGCCGAGTTCTGTGTGTTATGTAAAACGCTCTGCCTGTCAGTACAATTCGGGAGTGCCCTCACCTACACTGAAGGAAAGATGTTAATCTAAATTTGACAGAAGTGTCTGCAAGAGGTAGGAAGGATTATCTGTGAAGTTTAATAGTAGCAGCAGTTTAGGACATATTTAGACCTTCTCACTTGCACGAGGCAATCTTCAGGAGTGGAATGAGCCATCTGCTCCTGCACAGAGTGGCCTTTAAAAAGGAATCTTTCTGTCAGGCAGTGCTTGACTCATCCTCAGACCCTTTTTTTGATGGAAAGCCACCATTTTATACCACCTGACAGTATTGTCCTCTGTGGCTGTCAGAGAAGCAGGCTCACTGTTTCCTCCCAGGTTCCTCTGCAAGCACATTGGCAGCAGGATCCTTGAGTAGTCTTCTACCTTTTGCTGTCTTTTCCTGAAATCCACAGCTTTCCTTTCCACTACCAGCAGTCTGAGGGCTGTGTTACCTCGATCCTGATCCTGCAAAGAGACCAAAATCAAGCTCAAGCTCACTCTGGAATCTGAATGGTTGCATCCACTTTACCAGATTCTGGAGCAGTCTGGGTGCATTCTGTGGCCAGATCCTTTCTATAACAATGAAAGCTCTCCAGCATAAGAGGTTTTTTTCCCTCTTTCCCTCCACACCCTTGAGCAGGCACCGACATCACACTCCCTCCCTGGGGAGAAAATGCAGGGTGAGCAGCAGCCCATGGTCACTTCCAGCGGGGTTTCCCATCAGAACAAACAGGATACAGCACCCACCCAGCAGGACAGGAGACCCACCTGCCCTGCAGCTCAGGTGTTATAACCCCTGATATCAAGAATGGCATGTCCCAGAATGTGTTAGCTGTGTCACTGCTACAGTGATACAGACTTTCTATAAGGAAAAACCTCAACAAAAAAAACCACCCCCAAAACCCTCAAAAAACACCATCAAAAAACCATAACACCTACAGTTTTATAAAAATCTTTAACAAAAGATTATTTTTTGAGAAAAAATGAACACCTTATCCTGCACAAAGGATGTGTCTTATCACTCCCTGCTGTGGTTGTAAAACTGTCCATCAAATCAGATTAAGCCTTATAACATAATAGCTACATAACATTGTTTGATAACAGGCTGGAAGTCATCTGGACTACTAGTAAAAATACAAAAAAACCAAAACCAAAACCAAACAAAACCCCAAAAACAACAACAACAACAACAACAACAACAAAAAACCACCACCAAACCAACCCAAAACCTGCCCCCAAACATAATACTTCACAGTGCCATAAAATAGAAAAATAGACATTTGAAGAGAGATGATGCAACTGAGATTATTCTCACTCAACAGCACAATTTTTGTCATTTCTTTCTGTCTTGAGGTTAAGCAAGCTAGCATAACAGGTATTGTATACAGCACTTAAAATGAACTGCTGTGCATGATGTGTTCTGGGGAAAAAACAGAAAAGATGAGGAATACATTTGAATGCTATGGTGGAGTCACTTCCACCCCAAACCCTCTTCCATGCAGAAAGATCTGGTGTCTTTTAAAAAATACATTCCTAGTGGTTAATTACCTTCCTGCAACTTGCTTAAGGAAAAATATCTCAGTAAGTATATCAATATGATAAAGCTGTATTTAGAAATTCCATGACCTGAAAATGTAATCACATCACCCTTTCAAGCAGTACAAGAGAGAATTTCTGAAAAAGACGCTTGGAAACTTTGGTTCACAGAGGAAGATTGCTGGTGTCTGTGTTATCACCATTCTATCATTTTAATCATCCATATAAAGTGAAGTAGAAGCAGGAAAGGTAAAACATCTAAATACAGGGGTAATACCCTTCTTTCTTTCTTTTGCTTTTGTACACTGAAAATGGTTCACATATTAAAAAGTACATCAGCCCTTTCTGCACTAAAATAAAAACTTCAAAAGTCTAAGAAAATGCATGACATGCAAACTGGAGCCCGAAAAACAAAAATAATTCACTTTTGGATTCAATTCACTTCGATATCAGCAACAACAACAGGAAAACTCTTCTATGTTCTTAAAATTTCTTATCAATTCAAGACTCCATGGGGATCAGCATCCTGCATTTAAAGTAGGTAAGAGAAACTAAATACTTCCCAGTTAATAGGGAAATACTTTGCAGTGCAGCAAATTACTGCTGGAATATTAGTTTATTACTTGCATCTACCACTCAAGCTGAGGGAATGATGTAATCAGGAGACAAAGACTTCTCAGGAGAAAAAAAATTAGCCATGTACTTCAGTCTTTAGCCTGTCTCTCACTTCTGGGATAACTCATGTTTTGATGCACTTAGTTGGCTGATCTAATGCAAAACATCTTGAGGAACACAGACCATATGGCTTGGGAGGTTGAACATGTGTAAGGAAGGAGAAATGAATTCTTCAAAAGTTCAGCTGCAATGAAACTGTCACAAATGATGCACCTCTTATCTATTAAACATGTCACTGTTAATGTCAAAACAACTCAAAGATACGCTCAAATACAGTGAAAATGCTACATCCCTTGAACAAAAATTCATGCTTTGATGAATTTAATACATTCATCATACAGGAGTGTGTTATGTACATAAATGCATTTTGCTTGGAAAATTAACTTACTCCACTTTTTAATATGAGGTATGGAAATGATCTTCGTATGTCAAAAAATTCATTACTGGATGCCAGCTGCCTTTGCCTCTGCATGTTTTCCCCCACCAGAAAAGAGCTCAAACCATATTCATACTTCAAACTGGACACCAATGCTGCACTGTTTCACAAGTATAATTAAAACCTCTTACTAACAAAACCAAATGTACCAAAATGATCTTAGATCTTAAATGTGCAGCTTAAAATTCAAAGAAAGGATATAAGAGATCATTAGTAAAGCCAGGAATGGCTACAAAGAACATCTTCATCTGTAGCTACAAATATGCCTTGGAATGACAGAAAAAACCTGATTATTGTGAGAGTTAATTCCATTAACTCTCCTCGCCCATGGTGCCTCTGATCCACTGAAGCAAAAACATTTTTCCTGGTTTGTCAGGAACTGATACGAGGAGTATGGTGTTAAGATGACCCTGGACTCGCTGTAAAAGCAGGGTTAACACAGGCATGCCTTCTGTTGTGTTCCTTGTGATACCAGAGGAAATGCAGAGAGACCTTTGGGATCTCCTTGAAGCACTGCTGGAGTGGAGAGCTCTGCTGGTAGTGCTGTAGAGTTTGTGAGCAGGGAATTTATACATAAAACTTTGAAATGGCAAAATCTTAACCTTTGTGGTAAAGAACAAAGGAAAACTCTAGGCCCACAAGACTGCCATAAAAGTTATGTATTTAATTCTTTCATGTGGAAAAACAAAAAAAATGACTATGTGTGTTTCTGAAAGTACTAATTATTTTGCCACGTTGAATTGCAGCTGAAATGTATCACTGCCATTAACCTCATTGTTAATAATCTTTTCAATAAATTATCACTGGGTGTTCCTTACAGCCCTTTCAATTTAACATAAGAGAAAATGATCTATCAGATTTAAAGGCTTACGAATCTGAATCTTAACACAGAGATGAGTGAAGCAGCCCTCAGGGGCTACAGCTGGTTGTGGACTAAAATGTAATGGAATCAAAGGCAGCTGTGTTGTGAGACAGAGGGAAGCACAGCCTGGGATCTCCTGCTGGGTATGGCCATGGCCATCATCCATGGCTCTCACCCTGGGCCGCACGGGAGGAGCAGCATGTGGAGGATTGGAAATTTAATAGCAATAGATGTATTGTACAAATGCCAGAGTCCTGGTAAATCCATGGCTTCACCATCTCACCCTTCTGCAGTCTCACTCCCCTGCAGCCTGGGTCTGGGCTGAGCAGCCCCTCTTGTCCCCAGCCCCACCTCCCTTGCTGCCTCCCCCAAGGCTTTTAGCACCAGCAGCACAGAAAAGTCTTGCAAACAAAGCTTTGGCATCTGCATGGAGTAGGGGGAGGAGAATTACTGCTCACAGGAGACCACCCTTGTCCTGATCCCCTGGGACTCAGTCTTTGCAGGCTTTGCTAGAGTGGGCAAAGGCTGTGACAGGCTGTGACAGCACCCGGCCACTGCACTCTGTGGGTGACACAGACAGCTCCCAGGCTCTCATAACCCATTCTAAGATCCTCAGTAATGCCCAGTATCATTTTCTCTTTAAGTGCCTCAGCTTCAGAAGCTGCTTCTCAAAGCAGGTTTAGATACCTGCTGATGGCAGGCAGCTGCAGGGAATGTGGGGAGATTTTGTTGAAATTTTCACCTTATCACTGTTTTTTCTCCAAAATACAGCTATGCCAGAGACCTTGTTGCTAAAATTGTCATTTGAAAAAGAGTCCCCTATTCATTTCATAAGTCCACTTAGTCACATGGAAGGAAAAAAAAAGAATGACCTTACTTGGGAGGATGGGGGAGGAAATCAATGTTTTAAGGAAGATCAAAAAGGATTCATGTTTTAATTAGTCTCTTTAGTTCTAATGATAAACTAGTTTGGGGATGATTGGAGGATTCTGCTTTCCTATTCCCTGCATACTAAGATCTCCTTTTAAATATATTCACTTTTATTTTCTATTTATTTGGGGGTAATAAATCTGTACAGTTTGATGAGCTATATCTTTTCTAACCTTCATCCAAAAAGAGTTAAAAGACAAGAATTATTTCATATGTGCAGACCTGGTGAATTCTGACATTTTGCAGAGGATAGGTACAAAATGAGAAAAAGAAAAACATCTCAAAACCAAAGAACCCCAACTTTTAAGGCAGACACCAAATCCTCTCTTAATCTGAAATTGTTCCCCAAATCTGAAATTCTTGCAAACTATGCAATAAAATATGCATTGTTGAGCAATGTCCTGCTCATCAAAATGGGTGGAGAGTTTGTTTTGCCATAGTCAGTATGAAATGTTCACCACGGCCCAGGGATGGGATTTGTGCTCTGATCCCCTGAGGATTCCCAACAAAGCAGCCTTGGGTCTGGCACTCAGTTTTCACCAGGGAAATGCACCAAGGAAATGCACTCCTTTGCAAAAGAGAGAAATGCAAGTTTCTAGCTGTAATTAGACAAGCCATGGAACTTTTAATGAACTGTACTCATTAGTGATACAGCCAACCAAGGCAATTAAACCCTCTCACTATTCTGGTAGCTGTAAGACTGATTATGGTGTTCTCTTCACTTTTTTTATCATTTTCCCTTTAACAATTAGAGCAGCTGCAGTAACCCAAACTAAAAGAAACAGTTTTGTTGTGAGCTAATAAATTCTACTTTGTATTGCATACAGATCTTAATTATGCAAGATATTCTAATTTTTCACAAGGACAACACTAAAAAGGAAAAGATAAAAGAAATAAATTATTTCTGGAACATAAAACAGACAGACTCTAGGTAGCAAAAACAGATAGCAAGAAAAATGAGGAATATTTTGAAACTGGCTTTAAGAAAGATAATTTTTGAACCTGTAATAAGTAAAAACAGGAAAAATGTGTCTAACAATGGTTTAATTTCTTTCTGGCAATTGACTAAAGTCTGCTTATTTTCATTTATGAAGTATAAAGTTGTAGTAGTGCATGCTAAGCAGAAAAAAAAACCCAAACCAACACTAACTTTATTAAGGTAAAATCATTATTATTATTTGCAATTTGGCAGTCCACAGAACCCTGGGATGACATTTCTGCTGTAAGGTATAGCAACATTCATCAAGAATTCATAATCTGAGGAAATGAGGGTATTCATTGTCATTGCTTTACAAAATAAGAGTCAATAATCAGATATTAAACAAATACTCTCCAAGGTAGGTAGGCACTTAATTCCCCTTGAATAAATTAAAATTTTTAACTTAGGACTACATATGTTGCATCTCTGACATGACTTCTCAAGCCTAAATAGGAAGGAAATTAAGATCTTCTCACTACATATTTCCTTTTTCATCTACTATTCTAGAGCTAGAAGAATTCAAAGATGGAAATACTCAGACATTTTATACAAAAAATATTTTTAAAACATAATATTTTTTTAAAAAATCGTCTATAAATGTGTGTTGATGTTATTTCACTGGACACTTTGCTATATTCAGCCACTTTGGGCAGAAAAATATGAAAAACCGCAACCAGATAATAAAATTTATAGAAAATATTGATTGAAAACATGCAAAGTTTGCATTTGTTAAGAAAATACAAGGCAGAGATACCTCACATGTGGAACATGTGGAAATAGAGACTTTCCCAAATATAAATTCATATTTATTATCATTTATTATCATTATCAAAATTCTCAGTTTGATAACGCCTTAGTATTTATTATACTCTTGGTAAGATAGAAAAGTATTTTAAATTTAAATGAAAAGCAGAATGAAGAATATATTTAAATTAAAGAAAATGTTGAAAACATTGAAAATACCCACAGATAGGCTAATAAATAGGCTAATTATGAATCTAACATTAAGATATAGTGTTGTTTGTTCCCTTCTTGAGGCTCCTGTGTACGGATATTACACATCATAATATGTAATATACATATTGCATTACATATATTGCCATCAAACTCAAGAAGTTCACAGCAATTAAATAAGGAAGGCACCAGCTTTGGGCAGAGAGAAAAGCTCAGCAGCAGAGTCCTGCATTCACATGAATAAGCAGCCTGGAATATTCAGAGGCTTGTGCTAAACACAGATCATTATCTGTAAGAGAAGCAGTCCCCTTTGGAGACTTTTCTTCTCACTACTATGAAGCAAAAAGAGGAGGTGAGAACATATCGGACCTCGCCCTTTTAACCCACTCATGCAGGGGCTGAGATAACAAAAAGGTGAGATAAAAATTTAGCAATAATATGGAATAATATTTAACCAATATTGTGGTGTTATTTATCCAGCTGGAGGGGGATCTCAGTGAGTTTGTTCACATGCCAAGCCACTGAAGCACCACTGGACACCCAAGGGCACATCTGAGGCAACACAACCCGAGCATTTTGTCCATCAGAAAGGGGAAATCCATGCCCCCCTTGACGAGAGCTGCACTGGCGCATCAGTGCCATGCAGAGGTGCCTGCTGCAGTGCTGCACCAGAGGATGGCAGGGGCAGTGCTCAGAGCCACCCTCCTGCCCCACAGCTCCCACCCCAATGGGGCTGGGGCTGTCCCCTATCCTCCATCCCTGCTCCCCGCCTGTCCTCAGCACAGGCACAGCTCCTGGGAGCATGGACAGACCTTTCCTGGACTCCCCACCCATCCCCAGCACAGGCACAGCTCCTGGGCTCCCCACCTGTCCCCAGCTCTGGCACAGCTCCTGGGAGCATGGACAGACCTTTCCTGGGCTCCCCACCCATCCCCAGCACAGACACAGCCCCTGGGAGCATGGACAGACCTTTCCTGGGCTGCTCTTGGGATGCTGCCACTCTCCTCTCTGGGACTGGCACCACACTAGCACCGCTGTGGCACCACAGTCTGGTGTCTACAGACACCAGGGAAAGTCAAAACCACATGGTCTGCTTCACCAGGGAAAAACTATCCTCTCTTGGCATTAAAATATGTTTTTAGGGTTTTTTTCCTGCCACTCTATTAATATTCTACATTAGTTTTAACAAAAAATTCAGAATTCAAAGATTCTTTGTTAGTTAAGCATAAGTTTAGTGCTCACTTTACATCTCTGTAAACGAGAAAAAAACAGTCTTTAGGGACATTTTAAAAATAGAATTATTTTTCTCAAAGGAAAATTATCTCCTTTTTTAAAAAAGGAAAAAAGAGATTCAGTAATTTTACCACGCTTCTGCAATATTTAATTTTTTGTTCTAAAATTTAGAATTGTAATGTATTATTCAATATTCTCCTTGCTAGAGCTGCACAGAACAGGCAGGTTTCCTGAAACAAAGAGAGAGGCTCCATTTCAAGCATTTTGCTGAACATGTTGGTTATAGCTTTATATAAATTAATCAACAGGACAGCTATTCTTTTTAGTTTTGGCCACATGTGTATTTTGACTGAAATTTTCTTAGAGGTAACAATAGAAAGCACATCATCTGAGATATGAGGCTTTTTTTGAATGGCTTATATCAGAACTGAAGCATTTGCTAATCCAGATACAGACAGGCAAATTTGTTCACACAAACACATTTGTATTTTAAATTCTTTTTTTTTTTTTTCTCCCACAGGGTGCTCACAATATGTGAATATTTCATATGTGGAGAATATGAATACTGAGTGTTTAGAACTGTAAGCAGGGTACTATAAAATGCCTGAATCTGAACTGAATGTGCAGGGATGATTCACACAATCAGCCCTGCTATTGTGCAGTAGATTAATTCCTCTGAAACTCCTGGTACCTACCAACCACTGCACATCCCTTATGAAAAACACATAAGCCTGACACCTCTGAATTTATGCTTTATAACCTAAATAATGCTCAGACTAGGGCTCAAATAATAATCCCCCAGAAAACACACAGCTGTGCATTTGTCTAAAGAAGATGGGCCTGAAATACCTTGGGGTAATTAAGAGCCAGTGGGTTACCAGGGAATACACATGATAGGCAAGAAAATCCAGATCACAAGCTGCACCCTTAATGAAAACTCAACAAAATGGTAATGGCATCTGAACTGCCTTTTTTCCTCAGCTAGCACAGAGAGAGAGTAGGCAAAAATACCTATACCCTCTTTTTTGCTGTGAATAAATGAAACCCCTGATCCTGTCCTAAAAAGGAAAAATGAAACCAACCAAGTAAAAAATTTCAAAGACCATGCCATAGATTCAAATAAATAGCCCTAAACCCCTCAGCTGGTCTCTGAGATATCAAAAGGCAGAAGGGAGCAGAGCAGGGCTCAGCTGCCCAGGGATCCACAGCCTGGGACTGTGGCAGTGCCTGGACAAGGACAGGATTCACAGCCCAGCACAAAGGAATGGCTGAAACCATTCTGCAGCCTGCTGAGATCAGGGCAGGTCTGGGAGCTGTTCTGTTTTAGAGAGCTTTTGGGGTGTTAGTCCCAACTACAGGCAGCATGGCAGAGTGGTGTGTATGCTACAGAACTGTTCACTGCCTTTGTACCAGCAGCCTGACCCATCCCTTGCAATTTCTTGTCCATCTGCCCCATCAGGGCTTGCCTGAATCCACACTCACGTGGTCTAACCTGCAGCCACCCACCTCTGATGTAACACAAACTGCACAATGAGAAATTTCACTGGATGTCCCTGCAGCACTGCCACAAGAGAAAATCCCAGAAAATACACCAGCCTTGCCCCTGAGTTACTTCTTCAGGTTGAATACTTCTCATGTTGTAGTGTAAAATCAGAGACAGAAGTGTTCATTCATCTGTCATGCAACATAATTGTAAACTTACACTAAAGATATGCAACACACCCTCTTTAATCATTAATTACTACAGGGTAGTCCAAAAAGGCAGAGCAATCACATGTGAAGTTTTCAGCAGTCGTTTTCTCTACCTTGCTCCTTTTATTTCCTAAAAATAAGTAGGAAAGGAAATGGTATCACATTGTCTATACGTTTTAGATAAATCTCCCTTATTCTGAAAGGTCAGAGATCAACTCACCATTCCTTAAGAGAGGTAGAGAGCTAAATAAGAAGAGAGAAAGGGTAGATGGAAGCATGTGCTACAGCTCTCTGAGAGTTCTGAGTGATAAAAATAACATTAGAAAAATTTCTTCATGCAATATTAAGCTGCTATTGTACACTGAATTGTCATCTGCAGCAGACAGAATTATCTATTGGCTATGATTTTATTACAGAAATTACTTATTGCTACTGTGGTAACTCAAACAGATCCAACAGATCCAATGAGCTGCAGTCTGTCATCTAATATGTGTATTTTCCAGCCTTTGGATTACAGCCTTTGAATGATAGTTTGGTGCCATGCTATGAAGTGCCTGGATTTGCTACTGCTGTTTTGGCTTTCATGGAGTGCACATGGCTATACTGGATTTATTTTCTAATCATAGAAGTCAAGATGACATCTTGAAAACAAAGAAAGTTTCATCCTTCTCATCTTAACTGATGCTAGATATTTAACAATGAAAATCTGGTCTTTACTAGCCTCTAAGTATAAGTATTACTTATTAAAAATAAGAACAGTATAAAAAGTCATGACAAAAGAATGCATCACAGTGCTCAAGCCTAGGTGGATATTGAAGAAGGTTTGCATGTCTTGTGGCAGATAAAGTATTCTAATGGCAGCTTCAGCTTTGGCACCTAAAACCAGACAAATGCACATGCAGACCATGGCACACCACGGACTCCAGGAAAGCAAACACCTCAGCAGCAAAGGAGATCAATCATTCCCTCAGAGAACTTCCCCTGCAGAAGCTGATGCCCCCCAGAGTGCTTGCCCCCCTTTGTCCCTGTGTCCCTCCTGACACCTGCCACTGTCCTGCAGGAATCTCCTTACACCAAGGTGTGCAAAACCACTAAACCAATACAAACAGCACTATGAAGTCATGGTTTAAGAAGATGCATTGAGTTTTACAGGATAACATGAGGCATCTAGCTCAGGAAAGGGTGATACACAGAACATCTCACAACAATAAAGAGCCTTTGGTTCTCAGTGTTGTCAAAACAGATCTCCCTGAGCAGAGGGACGGCAAAGGACACTTTCAACAGTGGGCTCCACTCATTGGCAGGAATATCACAGACTGAGAGAAATCACATCTCCATTCATACTGCAACCAGTTGGAGTTTAAAGCATTCAGTTGTAACCTAAAACTATATTAACCTGTAAGTTTATGGTAAATTATCAATAGCTTATTTTCATTAACATAGTAACTAACTGATGTAAATTCACTTTACACTAGAACTTTTCATACATAAATGCTTTATTTTAGGCCAAAGTCTAGATGGTTTAAAGAGATTTAGGTCAGTTAATAACTTGAGCCAGCATATTAAAGAAGTTTTACTGTACAATTACCAAGTGACTTAAAGTTATTTCTATTCCTGTTATAGCCTGGAAGTTCCTACCTATCATTTCTTTTCCTGTTGCCCTAAATTCTGATAATTTTAATTTCTCTTCAGTTTTAATTAAGCTACCCTAGGGCTTATAAACTCTGAAAGTTTTTACATTTCATTTTTTTAATAATTAAAACTGATTCAATTTGTTTCAAAGGTCTGATGTTTAAACAGGCAACACTCTCATAAACCCTCAGCTCTGCTTGTAATGAGAAATATATTTGTGGAATGAACTGTTCATTGCACCACGCTTTCAATTCCTTCAGTCAAAGTCAATTAATGTGTCTTCACAGCTTGAAAAGTGCTGCAAAGCAAGGCATACGCATATTAATATCTGTTAAGCTTTCTGGAAACTAAAACAAAACTGTGGTCCTGATCTGGTGTCTTCCCACTTGAGAAATGTGAAGTTAAAATTGGCAACTTCTCTAACCATAGATCATATCAACACATATTGCATAAGAGGACTTGCAGATCTTACAAAACTGTTTTAGGAAAAAGTTTCAGATGGAAAATGGAAGCTTCCAGCCTTAAAAGAGGAAGTAAAGAAAAAGTGACTTGTTCCCTCTTATTCTTAGAAAATAAACTTTGAAAAGTTTTACTCTACTGTTTCATACTCCTGACTAAAATCTTTTTTTGTTGTTCACAGCAAAATGATTTTCTGGAAACTCCATATTTTACCAATTGCTTCTTTTTTCACACTGACACAGGCCCTTAAACAGGCAGCAAGCACTGAGAAAAGAGAAGTAGAAAAGGAAAACAAGAAGCATAAAAAAATTATAAACCACAGATTCCACTGTCACGGTATTAACAAGATATAAAATATAACACTCTATTTAAGAATCTGTAACAGTTCTCAAATAGCTTGCTTTTTGAACAGAGTATAAGAATTCCATCCATGAGCCTGAAATCTTTGCTTTGCAGGTGCTGCAGCACAAAACAGTGGCCACACTCTTCTGATAAATCTACATATAGGTACACTGTCAGTCCTAGCACTGGATCTACATAGCTTTCCATGTTGTGTCCAATTTCTAGAAGAATTGAGAAGAGAGCTTTAAAAATAACTGGCAAGGCAAGTTGACATTTCTTCAGTATTTAAAAAATTCTTTATAAAAGTATTAGCTACTTCCACAGGAAATCTCACTGCTCTCAAATGTATTTTAATATTGACAAGAGCTTTCAAGCAGGAGATGTAATCTTGACACGCTCTCCTTACCTGGCTTCCTCTGTTCATGTACATCTAAAATTCCATTGTGTCAGCAGATCCAAATGCCAAGGAGATTACAAGAGGTGGCAAACACAAAAGTAGACAGAAATGACCTTACTATCAGTGGGAGGCAGGAAGAAAGAAATAAGGTGGCAAGTTCTCAATTTGGTGGCTGAAACAAAGAACAAATTTTATCAGCTCAGTCCATCTTGAAGGAAATTATCTTTTTTGTCTAAAGTCTGTCTTTTAAGAAAATTGAAATAAATATAACTTCAGTTGGAATTAAACACTTTGACTCAACTAGTGCAATTAAAACAAGATTCAGGCAGTACAATTCTGACCAGACAGAATACAGCACAGGTTACCCGGTGTTCTAGATCCTTTTCTTCAGCTCCAAAACAATTTAAATTTCCTTATTTCCTACTCTTAATTAAGGTCTGTGCAGTGTTTGTGACCAGCATCTACATCACTTTGTACATCAATGGCCCCAGTATTGCTTTTGGTTTTAATTTGCAGGCTACAGCATTTCTGAAACATTTTCCCAAAGGCTGTGTGAATAAAAAATAAACAGGATTCTTAGTATTCCCCTTTTTTGACAAGTTGAGAAATACTTTAACAACTTGTCCATATGCCCAACCTAAAAATTCATAGGAAAGTAAGGAAACAAATATTAGATAAGAAATATGCAGAAAAAGAACCTGATTAAGGTTCTGGAGGGAATTTAGAATTTATTACTCTCTCTCCACTCACTGTACACATGATTAATTAAACGAGGTCACTTTATGAAATAAAATACCTTACAAAGTTAAGGATGACAAAAAACCAAGGGAGAAGTTTCACTGGCTCACACAACAGACCAGGCTCTCAGTCACCAGTGATTAATCCTGTACTTAACCACCTCTCTGAAATACCAACTGCTTGCTTTGGAAAAGCTTCTGTGCCTTTTTCCATCCTGTTTACCTAAGAGGAGAAATAAAGGGATATGACAGCCTTAAATGCTGAAGATGTAACTCTCAGCTAAGTAAAGATTCACCGTGAGATGGTGGAGCACAGCAACTGCACAGAATCTACCCCTGGCTTTGCCTTGTTTGTGGCACTCAGGCTCAGCATTGACTCTTCTGTGCTCCCCCACAGCCACAGACTCTGCCCTGGCATCTCACAGTGGATGAGCAAGATGTTTATTCAAAAAGACAAAGCGAGACTCTCTCCTCTTCATCCCCTCGCCACACCAGCAGCAGCCTTCCATAAGGAATGAAAGCAAAAAGAGGAAAAGCATATATCTTAGTGACATGAGTGATTTATAGCCCCAAGGAGCGATAAAATGATCCATGACTAGAAGTCAGTGTTTTTATTAGAAATGATGATTCCCAGTCATGGTGCTTTTTCGTTTTGTGCATAATTAATGCCAGCTTGTGAAAGCTGCCAATGACGCTCATCACCAGCGGATGTTCTTATAATATATGTGTGGATTTGAATGCATGATGAAGTTTTTCCATCTTTTGGGATTCAAAACAGAAGTTTGTGAATAATGCAAGACTGAAAACCAAAAATAACAAAGAAACTGCTACTCGCCCAGTGAGCAGCAGAGACAAGAGCATAGAATACAAAGTAAAGTAACCAAAACAGGCCCAGACTTTCCTGAAAAAAGCAGAATTGTGTGGAGATCTGTTTGGTCTTTGCTTAGAAAGTATCTGCAAATGAGAAAATCAAAACTAATTTACTGACAGCTTTGGAAGCAGCAAGTTCTTTGTTTACTAAGCCATGAAGATGGAGAGAGGCAACACTGGAAGTCTCCACTGTGATGTTTGTCTGAACCCTGAGTGCACCTCTACTGCTGCCAAAGGAGTCACTTGGGGGCAGCACCATCACCCTGGTTTAATTACTTCCTGAACCCCCATGCTGTACTCTAAACCATGCTGCTTTTTTTTTTTTTCCCTTCGTCTTCCTCCCAAAAATCACTTCTACATGCAAAGTAGTGTTTTCCTGACTACTTCAGTTTATTTTGAATTTTTTTTTCTGTTTCAAATACCACGGAAAACCAAAAAATATTGACACTCCAAGAGGAGAAATACTGTCTATAGTTATGTTTCCTAGTAGCATTTCTTTTTATTCTGCATAGGCTTTTGGATTTATCAAAATATTTACTTATGGGAACAGCTTTACTCAGTGCCTGGTGGATCACCAATTACACATTAAAGAACAAGGTCATAAAAAATTGATAAAATCATTAACTACAGTTTTATCCATTTACCATGGCTAAAACCAAGCTGCTACAATCTTAATTTGATTCCTAAGGAAATAAATTACTTCAAGAAACGTATTTGATTGCTAGAACACTTCCAAAAAAAAAAAAAAAAAAAAGAAAGAGAAAGAGAAAAAGTACCCTCCCCAATTTCATCTCTATGTTCATGTGTTTGCCTTATCATTGCACTCTGGCAATCTGAACTAAATGTCCCAGACCCAGAGTTTTGTAGGTGTGCTGTATTCCTGAAATAACACTGTGACTAAGGTTGCAGCTCCTCAGAACGATCAGTAATTAGGCTCTTTACCAGATTAGAAAGGACTCTGTGGAATTTTTTCTTGATGTTCTCAAATGTTACCCCTCTATTCCTTTTATCAGACAAACAATTTGGAGAATGTTGACATGAGGCCAGATATGAAATATTAATTTAGTTCTTCAGACAAAGATGGTAACTTGTTTTCAAAAAGCTACTCTGGTACCTTTCCTTTCTGGACAAAGTGCTTTCTCACTCTTCTAGTGACCAGTCTAAATCTTCTATAACTTTTACTTCAGAAGAGAAGCCAGTGGATTTGGAAGCAGAAGTGGCCACCAGCTCTGTTGATACAGGTTTTGCCATCATTATGGGGCATCAGTTTTCCAACTTCCACAAGAAGGCTTCCCCAAGCCCAGCACTTAATTAAAGAACAAAAAACTGTTTTTATCCTGTAGCTCAAACACACAGATAAAACCAACAGTGTTAATTAATATGTCAAAACTTGGAGTAAAATCCAAGAAAAGGCATAGCAAAGGTTTAAAGCAGTGTTTTTGCCCTGCCTTGGCAGGGTCAGCCCAGAAGGACACAGAACTCCCAGCACAGACATCCATGGAGCCTCAAGCATCCACAAACTTCAAATGAGCTGCCCAACACAGCCTGATGAAAGCTTTCAGGAGCTGTCTATGCAAGCATAATCTTCCTGTATAATTTATACTAATTTTCCAACCTCATTTTAAATCTGATTGGAGACTATCAGCACAACAGAGAAGCAGATACTCTGTTCCCCCTGTTGTACTCAAGTTGTTTTTTCTCAGTTGTTTTCCAGAGTTCCTACCAAGCCGTTAATGAGCTGTCAATTATTTGTGCAAATTAAGAGGCAGGCACTGAGAAATAGCTACCAGAAAAGAAACATTTCCACCAGTCTTGTGAAATGCAAGGCTACTTTTAAGGAGTCTTAAAAGTCTATTCTCTTTAAATTGGTGAATCTTTGTCTATATTAGAATAAAAACTACTTTATATAAGGTAGCTGAACATTTGAAATGTGCCTGCTGTAGTTTAAAAAACAAAAAACAAAAACAAAAAAACCCAGCAAAATACTAAATACAGAGATGCAATACATTTATAGGAATATTTTGAAGGGGAAAAATGAAAATGTCACTATTGTCCTGGAGAGAGCACCATACCCTGGTCACAATTCACACCACTACTGATGATAACCTGTTCACTGAGTTTGCTTTCCATAAACAATTATCAGTTTAGGTCTTTCTTCTTTAAAGGAACTTCCTATTTCAGCCTCTTGTTCTTGACCCTGCATGTACCACACGTAATT
The DNA here is from genome assembly GCA_013400435.1 of Pycnonotus jocosus. NCBI lineage: Eukaryota > Metazoa > Chordata > Aves > Passeriformes > Pycnonotidae > Pycnonotus > Pycnonotus jocosus. The sequence goes on from VWYP01011498.1 coordinate 194,464, forward strand.
TCCCAGCTGGTGCTCAGCCACACAAAAACTTCTCAACCTTTAGCACAACCCATAGGTAGAGACTGTTGGTGGCAAAGGTAGCAGAAATATGGCCAGGAAACCTCAGCAGCTTCCTGAACCAATGAAAGGGAAATTTCCTTCATTTGCGTTAGAAAAACCATTGAGGTTTTCTCTCTCTCCCCCTGCCACTTTATCCCCTGCTACTCATTCCCACTCTGCAATTGTGTGTGGCTACATTCTGAGAGCCTGGAAACCACTAATGTGAAAAATGAGAACAATAATAATATTCTAACCATCTTTTTTCGTCTCAATCACCAGTTGCCCTTACAAGACAAAATTAGCAATTTTAATCACAGTGACACAGCTTTTAAATCATCCTTTCCAAGAAAAATAATGATGTTTTTCTAAGTTTTAATTATGCAAAGGGTTACTCTAAAGAGGCTACAGCAGGATATTTCACATGCTTAAATTTAATCACATGCATGAGTCATTACAGAATCAGAGAATGGTATTTTTGCTGGGAGACCCAGCATCTTCCCAATAAGGGAGGACTGCTTCCCTTTGTCAGCCCTCCTGACTGCCATGTTCCAAGAAATCTGGATTCCCACTGAGCAGATATGGATATCTAAAAAGCTGCATTGATCTCCAGTGTAATATCTGGGCTTTCCTAGCAGGAGGGGAAGTTGGGTGAGTTTCACCCGGCGCTTCCTCTAGCAGAGGGTACAGACCAAAGGTGAAACACAGATGCCAAGAAGAAAAGGCTTAGAAATCCCTGAGAAGAATAAAAATAAAAATCACCAGATCCTTATTCTGGTTGAGAGACCAGTGCTGACTGAAAAACTTTTATTTTTCGTGAAAATTTTGCAAAAATATCTAAACCTTATCAATATATTTTTTCTGGTCTTTTAATGATGAAAATAGGGACCATTTGGCATAAATGCAGTTAACAGGGTCATGTACATGGGCCTTGAGAGCAGGGAAGTTTACATTTTAATTCAGATTCACAGGGACTAGAAAGGCTTTCTGAGCCTGCCCCACTGAAGTTAACAGGCAGACAAGAGATTATCACCCAGCATCATTTTATCTGCTCATCCTTTCCCCCAGCTCCACGTGTGTGAGCTACAGGGTAATGTGCAAGTGACACTCAACACCATCTGCTTGACTGGAGCCCAGACCCTCACACCAGATGCCAGCCTCAATTTAAGTCAGAAGGCAGTGAATAGAGCCAGGAGCTCTCCAGGCTTTACATCACCCCCTTGTAATGCCTGTTCTGAAAGCTCCAGCTCTCCTGCTGCTAATCCGTGTCCTTGCTAAGGTCTCCCTGAGATACTTCTATTTTGCAGACCACCCCTGCCCAGCCAGTGCTGCAGGTCAGGGCTGGAGGAGAAGCTGCCTATCAGGCTGAACAGCTGCTCCCTGTTTCACCAGTCCAAAAGCCAAAGAACTTCAGCCTCCAGTTCTAGCTCCTTTCCATCACCTTTCACAAGCAAGTCCACTTAAGGGGGAGGCACGAAATGAATGTCTTTTCATCTCAGGAAGATTTATTTCTCTGGCATCTACTGAAATCATCTGTTTAGGAACACAGGCTCTCCAAAGGAGTGATTAAAGCTTTCAGGTTGCTGGAGTGGGGCCAACTCTGAAAGCCTTTGGTCTGCTACAAAAATTTAAGCACAAAACCCCCACAACCACCCAACAAAACCCCATTGAACTAAGCAGTGTAGGGAGTGGTGGATCTACACAGAAGCCTCATGCTTTTCATTTCCACTGAAGCTTAAGACAGGCACACAGAACATTGTCACAGGAGCAGTAATGGGTGCACAATGGGTGGGGGAGCCTGAGTTTGTTACTGCTGTTAAACAACACAGCAGTTATGACTGAATTATCTGAATCACAGTCAGACCCTGAGGTCTCAGGTGACATCACTGGAGGCAAAGTAACTTGCCTATGGCAAACAGATGATGAACTGAGCTAAAATCCAGGTCTCCTGAGTCTCAGTCCAGATCCTTAGAAATTATTTTTTTCTGATACCATCTGTGATGCTTAAGAAGCCACTTTCAGTGGGAAAAACATTGCAACAAACAAAGGTAAACTATAATAAGTTGATTTCAGAGATTTTATCTTCTTCTTAGGTTTGGTAAATTTTCCTAAAACTTGGATGTCTAGAGGGAAAATGACACTTTCCCTTTGTGTTATAGAAACATCATCTGGCAATGGAACATTTACTTAAAGGAAACCACAGACACTAAGCAGCATTACCTCAGAAGACTGCACACTTAAACTACTCATCAACTAAATTCCCTATTTTAGAAAAAAGAAGGAGAAAAAAAATATAAAGAGCTTCTATATTCCTAAATAATAGGCTGCACAAAGCTCACATTTGAAATTAAAATATGACAAGAAATTTGCCAGTAAAGAGAATTCCATGCATAAGATGGAAGCATGAAAAATAAACCCACATAACATTTTTTGCAACCTCAAAATCAGCAGTGATGGGAAAAATTGCTGCATTTTTTGCTGCATTTTAAATGAGTTTTTCTAATGGTATCTTCCATGACAAAGGTCATAGATGCCAATTTAGGCAGACTTGACACACAATTATTCTCTAAAATATTTGTATGGTTTTTTCTTTGAAAAATGACTAAAATCAAAAAGCCCACCACTTGTGTTTTCCTTCATTCAGCAAAACATCGGTGACAAATCTGTGCCATACAGACCACAGACTAAATAGACCACAGAAACTGAGTCAAGATGTGTGCAGCATCCTCCAAGACACTGACTCCCTTTTATGCCCCATTCCTAATATTAATAGTAATTTACGTATTCAGCTTTAGCACTTACATAGCACTTCATTTCTCACAGCAAAGATGGTGGTTTCCCAGGATCTGTTAGCACTGAAAAATATCTTCTGGACCCAAGGTAGAAAAGGTCTGAACATTGATATATTCTGTTGTATAGACTTTTCTCATTCATAATGTTGACAGGGATGGACAGATTTTAAAGCAGTGTAAACTTGTGGCTACTAAAGGCAAAACATTTGATATAAAGGCAAACAAACATTCTCCTCATTTGCCATCTTGCAATTAGGAGTAAAGTCTTGGCCTCGCTGAAGGCAGGATTTCCTCCAAAGCATTAACAAATGCATCTGCAAATTTTCTACTGGCACGGACCAAAATAAGGAAATCAAGAGTAAAGACATAAAAGCATAACTCATAGCAGTTGGCATCTTTTCCTCAACTGACTGGATGCCAGTGCAAGAAATTCCACTGTCTGTTATCACTGTGTAAGAGAAGGCAGAATTCTGCTAAGTATTTTTCTGAGCACACAGCAGTGTCTACCCAGGAATGGAGCCTGAAATGCAATTTCCTAAAAAATACCTCATTATGGAAAGGTTTCTTTTCTACAACAGGAGGCTTTCAGTTCAGTGAAGTACTTTTAGGTGAATTACACTGCACACACAGAACTGAGCTTGATGACTTCCCGTGGAAAAAGAATTCAGAGTGAATTTCAGTAGGAAGTTGATTAAATTCCCAGTGTGCCTTTAATGCCATTTAAGAAAAACACACACAGGCTATTCAATGACCTGTAAAGGGAAGTGCATGCCTACAACTCTCGCAAATGCAAATCAAATGAAAAGGACAAATGTCATGGAGATATGTTTTATAAATGTTAAGTATTATGAGCCTTCTTTTGTACCACAAATAAACTTTATTATGCTACTACACTGCAATCAACTAAAACTGCTTTTATGCTGTGAGTAATGGGCAGAATTAAAGAAAGCTGCTGGTGGAGTAGATTTGACCTCTGAAAACAGCTCTGCATTTTTCCTCCTACTATTCATATTATTTTATTTCTGTAGCCTTTGGAAAGAAGCAAGCTCAGGGCCCAGCCAATTGCACAGTTCTCTCTGATGTGATCCAGTGTCTTTTGCTTAAGGAGCCTCTGTCCTCTGCAGCCCTCCCTGTGCACCAAGATTCAATCTGGCCACCCTCACAGTGGGGTCTCACCTCTGTGTGTTCCCCCCTTTCCACACCCACATGGCAACAAAGCCTCAGAAACCACACACAGGACATGAGTTTGTGGAAGTGAACTAACAAAAAAGGAGTACCAAGTCAAAAATTTCTGTCTAAAATGAAAAAGTTGTTCCTGTTACATTGCATTCCACACATTACCATTAGATTAATACTAAATATTTAATATATATCTGTACAAAAATTATGCCCTACCTGTTACATTTATTTGACTTTCTGTAAAATAATTGTGTTAAAATCTATGTCTGATGGTCCTTCTGATTAAGCTTGAAGAGCTGTGTGAGAATCCAAAGGACAGGCATTCCTCTTACAGGCAGTATAGTATTTTAATTTTAAATTTCATTGTGCCCAGAAGAGCTGGGGAAAAAGCCTCTGACTTCCAGTTCTGCCAGTGCTGCAGGATGCTCAGTTAGACTGGTGCCAGCACTCCTCTGCATCCTCCACAAAGAGACAGAGCACGATCAGCACAGTCAGCCCAGGGCTGCTGATCACCAAAGGCTCAGGGCCAGGACTGCTCCAGCCCAGCTGTGGGAATGAGGGATGCCATCCCAGCCTGGGATAATCAGCCAGGAAACAGCCCCAGAGCTTTGGGTTCTGTGGTGCTCAGCAAAGGGTGAGAGGGGCAGTGGCTGTGCAGAGAAAACTGTGCAGAGAAAACTGCAGAGAAAATCTCCCACCCTCAGGGACCTCTCCAGCAGCAGCACAGAAATGAGAGCTGCATTCCCAGGATGGATCACACGTGTTGGTGCCCCAAACAGCCCTTCCAGGGAGCTGCCTCCTTTGTAAGCCCTGACTGCAGAAACCCCACAAGCCCTTTGAATCACAACAGGATCCCTTATTCTTCACTGCAAAACTTGCTGGCTCTTGTGTTTGTCACAGACACAGCTTCCTAAACTGAGAATTTATTTGCCAATCAGCAGGCAAACCTCATGCCCAAGCAAAGGTAGTTTCTACACCAGAGCAGCATTTTAAAATATGTGGAAACAATATTCTTATTATTGCCTTTATCATTTATGACAAGAAGATCTTTAATATATAGGTGAATTTCCATTTGGAGAAATCAATAGTCTTAAATAATAACTAAGATTTCAGGTCTTTCAATCACAATGCAAAATAACCTACTATTAACTTTACAAATGAGAACCAAGTTAAAAGGCTTCTAGCAAATTACCAGTGAATCACCAGAATTTGCTTCAGGCAGAGATATTATTCCTAAATTGTTGCCAGTGATCTATACCTTTAGTGTTTTTTATTGCTAATTTGCACTGGTTTCTCATACTCTTCTTCTAATGGATCATTACAGCAGCCAGACAATTTGTACTGCTGCCAATAACTGTCTCAAGGTAAGGCTGTTTAGGTGGAACAAGAATAATGCACAGCAAGAGCGAGCCTTCGAAAAGAATTCTGAATTAAAGCTTTGTTATGGAAAAAAACAGGAATCACTTAATGGAATAGAAAGGTACATTTTAAAGTACATTTTTGCTTTCAAAATCAAGGCCATCACAGCTGAAATAGTATCCTAATAATGTACTGTTAAGGGCTTCCTTTTTTAGTTTTTAAAGTTCTGTTCACTTTCCTGTATGCCACAAAAACATACTGGGTCAAGCTGTACTTGAAAGCATTGCAAAGTGACACAGACATTCAGAAGAATTAAATTATTATACTATGGAAAACAAAACAAATATTTAGATATACTCTGAGATTTCTCAAAATGTTCTAAACTTCTATAATACATAAACCACCTTAACCTTAAATCTTTATGCTGGTCAGTTTTTTAAAGGATAATGATAAAAATAACTTATGGATCAATAAAAACTGATTTAAACCAAACATAATAAAACCTTATGTTAAGATGCTTTACTCATTAGTACTCAATTCATCTGTGGTATGGCATGTTATTTCTTTCTTATCTTTCTTTAACTACACTATGGATTTTTCCTTCCAACAAACCCTCTCAGTCTGTTCTTGGAGGGCAGCTGAGCAGCACTGCAGAGTGTTGATGTTAATGCAGCCCATGCGGCTGGAGCAAAGGGCACTGAGCAGGATCCTCCAGACTCCAAATCACCTCACAAGCAGACAGCCTGCAGCACCTCTGTGCATGCACCCCTGGAGTGTCACACACATCCCATAAATGGAGCCCAAACCCCCTCTCTGCTGAGCACCCACATGTGTGTATACAAGCAGTGGGAGGCTCTCGCCACATCCTTGGGGTTTATTTTCTCCTCTTCCAGCTGGATTCAGCTAGATTTGCATACAGGTAGTGTGGTCTTCACAAAAGGCAGACAGCCTCTATTCCTATGATTGTTGTTATAAACAGTTGCTAATTGCTTTGTCTGCCCCCTTAGTATCTTCCAATTTTTTAAGTTTAAAAGTTTGGTGGCATTCCTTAAAGTCATACACAAGTATTTTGACCTTTCCTTGTGATCAGTGAGCTGGAATAGCATCATCTACATAAAGCATAAACTTACAGTATTAATTGTGCATTTAATACACAGTATGACTGTCACCTCACTTTCTCTAAGTGGTTTTGGGCAGGGAACACAGGGCTGTGAATTTGTGTCACACTCAGGCTGTATGAATCTGGCCTTTGTCATACATATTCATAAGCCAGCACACTGACATGCAGCTGTCAACTTTCCCAAACTCCTTCCTGAAAGATGACACCTCTACAGTGTATTTCTGAGCTCACTGGCTGGTGTTTCAGGCAGATTTGAATACATTCTCCTTTCAGGTGCCTGGCATGTTTCTGTGGAGCTCGGTGACAATGTGCTAGCCTGTCCTGGGGTGATGTGATCAGAGAAGAGATCAAATCCAAGGAACAGGTCTGGCCAGCAGTCCAGCTTCTGTGCTGCTGTCTTTAAGGGTGCAGAGAGGAGCTGGCTGCTGACACAGAGCTAAAATGGGCTCAAAACAGATCTGTCAGGCAGAGCTCACTGGTGACTGGAGAGCAATGATCCTTACCTCCTTTCAGTGGAGGAGGCTGAAAACACCAGGAATGTCAGGCTCCAATTTTCCCTGCCCAGTCAGACGCCACAAAAGAAGCTGAACCTCCCAAAGAAGTACATAGCAAAGTAGTGACATGCATTTTCCAGAATCCTGCTCAATTTAGCTCCATTACTTTAATAACATTTCTACTGATGATACTTCTATTTTATGTTATTTATCTTCTTAACCTAGGGGCTATATTGTGTTGCTAAACACTAATTCCCCTTAATATGTAGAATTTTCGTGAATACTGAGTTTTCTCAGTATTTCTGGTTGTGATTTCTTTCTCTAATTCTGTTTCTAGGAGAACACTCTCCTTCTCACCAAACTGCAGAGCTCTGGAGAATATTTCACCCTCTGTCCCTGTGCAGAACCAGCATTTAAAGCTGTTCCATATGACAAACTGGTACAGAACACAGTCGAGATCCCCAGCCTCATCAGAGGGAGAGAAGAGAGTTTGCTTTGTTATTTTAAACACAAAGGAAAACAAAAGTGGAAAAACATTTGAATCACAGTTTTGGCCCTTCCCAGCTATAATCTGTTCATGGAAACATTGACCTCTTCTGAGAGGGAGCCCAGCACAGTCACCAGGATTTACCACACAAATTACCCTTTTAATGATACAGCATCTCTTGAGGAGATGGGATTGAAGAGTTTGACTTAAAATCTCACTGACATTACAAGGCTTTCCACGAGTTTCCCACATGAGTTAAATGAAGATATGACAGGTAAAATGAAAAATTATTAACGAAAGGGCTGACACACAACAGAAACAAAGGAAGGTTACCTGGAAAAAAAAAAAAACCAAGAAGGGTTTTAGTTTGGAGCTCTCTTTGAAGATATGATTGGTGTATTCATAGGTATTTTCCAAAGGCCCACCCTTTGTCTTCATTCCTATCTATTTTTAATATATATTGTGCTGACATAGAGCATTCTTCTGAACTCATATCAAATAAGCCCATCCAGTGCTCACTCTCCCAGTGCTGCAGGTGTCAGCTCTGCAGCAAGGGCCAAACTCAGATGAATGGTTTGATAAATGTGCTGGCACTGCAGTGCTTCCCACTTTGTGTGCAAAGAAAACAAACCCTTTTCCTTGTTTAACTTACTCATTTTAAAATTCCTTTTTACTTTTAATTATGCTGAAATTAGTCTTATTTTCCCCTCAACTAATATTCTTCATAAGGGTAAGAAGAAGATCTACTTTAAAAATATAGACACATTTTCACTTTTTGAGAATAATAAACCAACTTAAAAGATTTTTTTTGAGAATAATAGAATATGGATATAAATCTTCAAAATTATCAAACCTCATTCAACCCTAATATATGTATATATATATATATATATATATAATTATTATACCAAAATTCAAAAGCATGGGTATGAATTTATTTATGAGTATAAAATGGAAAATCATAATCACTCAGATTTTCATTTATTTTGACTCAATTTTCTGGCAAATCCATATGCAAAAGATATATTTGTATTTACCTATTCCTTAAAATCCAAGAATAGTTTACCACTAAGAAATGCTATTTACTTTGCATTTAACTGCAGAAGATTGTGTTGCACCCATTTTTATGTCCTAAACTAGGCTATAAAAATAGAGATAGAAGGATCAATACTCCACTCAAGTGATACATAAATCTGAGTATCACCAAATACTGGAAGTCTATATGTATAAATTACTTACCTCAATAGTGAGATATAAATTACGAGGTGTAAACAGCACTAATGAAGGGTTCAGAAGAACTTCGTGAGGAAAAATTAAAACAGCAGATCAGGATAAAAAAGTAACAACTAATCAATTCAGCTTATTGCTTTTGTTAACAAATCTCCTAGAGACAAAGTATTTGATGTTCTATTTAGTAATAAAAGCGTTAAAAAAACCCAACTTCAGCTCTGATAGTAAAAGACCAAGACACATTCAAGTTTTAATGTGTTGTTCTGTCATAAATAAACTTTCTCAACAGTTTGTATTTGGGTTTTTTCCCTTAACTACTGGATTTTAATCTAACTACTTTGAGCTGTCTCAGGCAAAACTGACAAATGACAACAATATGGAGGGGAAGTTGTAGCCACTTAAACTGCACCAACACATGCAGCTGCTGACATCTGGAAGGCTTCTAGATCAGCACCTGAATAATATCTCAGATTTTAAACATCTAATTGGTTGGGATTTTCTGAATGTAAAAGAAATCAGCTACAGAAGTTGTTTTCATTTGACCTGCAGGTATGTTAAATGCAGCCTTTAGATGATATCAGTGAAATTGCAGAGGTTAAAAAAAAATGTATATATACCAGCATATAGTCTGCAGCTAATTCATCATTTCCAGCCTAGGCTATTTTTCCCTTGTGGCTGCTTGGGAGATGGTCACTTGATGTTAAGAATTCAATATATTGATGGAGGGACTATTTATAAAGGTTCAACACAAAAGAAAATGTGTTGCTAAAAGCAGTGAGAACTGACTGCCATCATCTCAGGCATCCTCTGACTTGATTTATGCAGCCATGCAAAATGAGTCACAGCCTTGGCTCTCCAATTAGTGTCAGTAAACCCATGGCTAACCAAATCCATTGATGCCCTTTTCATGATGTGTGAGAACATTTTAAAAGCAGTTTTAAAATTCAAACTGTTTTCTTTTATTTGGTTTCTTGGACTTGATTCCATTTTCCACATGAAATGTCCACCAGCAAGTTATGTGAAGAAACTCCTGTTATATTCTACTTTTTGAACACTGTATTTCAGAAAAAAATGACATTAAAGTTTCCATCTAAGTGTGCTTCATCATACCAGGATGTAATCCATGCTATCTTTTAAATTTAAATGTAATTAGTTGATAGAAAATGTCAATATGACACAGATACCTTCTTTCCACTGTGGAATGAAGAGCAGTTTAGAGAAATATCACTAGAGTGACTCAGATCATGATCTTGGTAGGTGTTTCACAGCACAATCATCAATACTTTGTTTTTTGTTCTTTTTTTTTTTTTTTTTTTTTTTAAAGACATATATCTTGCTTTCCTTTATAATGATAAAGGAGGGATTAAGGAAAAAAAAAAAAATCACCCAGCTTACCTGATTTCCCAGATTTGGATAAGGCCATGATTTGCTCAAAATGTAAAAATCAGAGATTTTAAGACAAATATTCATCTGTGTCATGAGCATGACTAAACAAAATTATGTCTAAGTAGGATCTGAAGTCTGAAATGTCTGAAGTACTATTACGAGATTCTACTATTGCATGTTGGAGGGAGACTTTCATTTTATAAAGGCTCAGAAAAACACAAGTAGTCTTTAATGACCAAACAACAAATAATGGAAATATTTTCTCTAAATTTAAAAGTTGATTCTTATTTCTTTAACCAGAGATGATGTCCAGAAGAACACAAAAATACCAATAAGAACAGAAAGAATCATCTTCCAGCATGCAGAATGAAGATTATTTTCACCAAGTAGCACAGCAGACATATCAGGCACAGGAATGCTCCCTTACAGAGGGCCTGCCTTTGTCTTTAACTTAACTTGCCACATCCATTGGACTTAAAGCAAGAGTGCTCCAATCTGATAAAGGGAAAAGCAACCTAAGACATCAGTCTGGGAGTTAGTGTGCAAACTGACAATTCCTGTGTTTCAAACATAAATTTTCACCCTTTAGGAATCTGCTCTGGACCAGCTACATCAAGAAGGAAATGTTAATAGAACACCCTTGTCCTAAAGCAGCAGGGGCATAAGGTATATATAAATTAAATACCTGAAAAATTAGTTGGCACGGTTAGATTAGCAGTAGATAAACTAGATAAATATAAAAGTGATAGGTTATAGGATGAGATCCAAGCATGCACCCTTGAACCTCAGCCACCCAATGCATTTCCTTGTCCCAAACAACAAATCCATTGTCACTGTCTGAGTTTTGAATACACAGGATTTCTGCTTGCAGAAGTTGTACTGGGTGAGGAGAGCCTGGAAGTTACAAACCATAAGTATGAAAGGAAGAAACCCAGCCTTACTCAAATTGGGATATTTTTTCATTCAGTTCAGTAAGAGAGAGTTACCCTCTGGCCAGTGAAGGAAGCAAGCAAGTACCACTCTGAATTATGTTAAAAACTGCCTTTCACCAGGAACATTTTAAGCCACAGTGATGCTTGAACACATTAAACTTTCAGTGTTCCATTCTTCTACCTTCTGTTTATATAAGATGATTCCTACCAGAATTTTGCATGTAAAGTTTCCTTCGTTTACAGATATATTTTCACACCTAAATTTACATATATATTTTAATCAAAGAAAATTCTGTAAATTACTGTAAAATACTGTAATACGTTTTATCGTTCCTTTCTTATAAATAAATTATTAATGTAGTCACATGACTGTGGCTTAATAATCTTGCTTAATTTCACTCACAACAACACACAGATCTCCATGGTGAGCTATAATACTTCATATTATTCTCCTTAAAACATCAACAACTTTTGTTTGTTTCCACTCCAGAAACACACATGTAAAGTTACTAAAAAAAGTTATAATTTATTCCTAAGATAGGCTTGCTGTATTTTTTAATACTACATGGGGTAGTATTGCAAGAATGTTCAAGGCATATGGATTTGTCCTGTATAATACAGCATTAGAATTAAACATGGGGATGATTTTACATTTTTCTTTTAAGATAGTATCCAAATACCTTTTCCTGAACTTATACAATTTCTTTTAAAACTATATATTATAAATGTGCCCAAAGAAAGGATACTGCAGTAATGAACACATTCAGTAACAAGCACATACATGCTTTTCAGCAAATTGGAATGAGAAATCACAAAATGTGAATATGAATCACCAAGCTTCACTATATGCATTGAATCTTTATTTTGATTGCTCTCCAGCTTTCCTTGCACTGTGATTTAATAGAATTTTGCCAGAACATTTACATTTAAAAATGAAAATCCAGTTAAAATGGGTCCTCTCAACAGAGCTCTATTTTCAGCCAATGCAAATCTTACCGGTGGGAATCAGAATATGCTTTTCTATGAAAACCATTTTTCTTAATAATATTAAAACTCTTTAATATTACCATACAATGAAAAGAGCAAATTATAACTGGTCTCATCACTGGAAGATCAATGTTTTTCTTATTCCTTTTAGAACCAAGAAATCAATTTTTTTCCTTGCTATTAATCCACACATGATGTAGATTCTGACATTATCATAACATTAAGCCCCTCTGTGACCATAGAAAAGGTGACCAAAACAGTCTCTGACCACAAGAAAATATCAGCATTTCAGATCTCGTCTGTACCATGAGTCCCTCACCAGCTCCTGGTGATTTCTGATTTTTGCATTTTATTTCTGCTTAACCAATAGGTACAACAGATATTTTGTTTGTACCTATTAAAGCATCTCTTCTTGTTTTTAAACAATTTTCTCTCTACACTGTCTTTGGTTTTACATCACAAATTACAAGCTGAATATCATAGTGTACATCATACTGGAAAGTTGAAGAAAAGTTCAGATATTCTCTCCACAAGGACAGTGGTATTCTGTAGTGATCTCTATGTTTATTTTATGACTCCAACATAAAATTTCCATTAGGAAAGGAAAATAAAATTCTCAANCCTCCCTACACTTGGTTTTACATGGCAAATTACAAGCTGAATATCATAGTGTACACGATACTGGAAAGTTGAAGAAAAGTTCAGATATTCTCTCCACAAGGACAGTGGTATTCTGTAGTGATCTCTATGTTTATTTTATGACTCCAACATAAAATTTCCATTAGGAAAGGAAAATAAAATTCTCAAAAGGCACATATTTAAAAAGTGCCTTAAGAACAAGGACCCCAAGAAGTAGAGTTTTATCTGCCAAGGAATCTTAATCAGAATAACTGTAAAAACTACTTTTTCATCTTTCCAGATGCAATAGTTTGCAAACATCAAGATGTTTACTGATGTTTCCAAATCAGGGAGGAACTTCAGATGAGGAAGGGAAATATTTGAATGATTTTACTCAAAATGGGAGTGGAGAAGGAAGAGGTTGGTAGTCCAGTGCAATTCCCTCACAGGACATTTAGCACTGCTCTGAAGGATGAGTGGGAAATCGCACCCACAGAAGAGTGTTTCACTGAGGGAATGGCGCTCCTGTTCAGGAAAGGACAGATGGACACTGTGGATTCCACTGGCCATGGGCTGGAAGCACCACCTCATGCACATTTGAAGCACTGTCAGCTCTGAACACCTGAAAAGTGAAAATTACCATCTGTCCCTCAAATTAATGTTTTTCTTCAAAGAGCCTTTGTTTTCAAACCACATGGGGGTGTTTGCAGTTATTACAAAGCCTATTACAACATGCAAAACCTTACATCCACAAGACGTTCTTGTGCAATGTAAATAAGTGCAGCTATCCCAGAAGTTCCTAGACTGAAAAACAATCCTGCTGTAGCTCTCCTTGATATCAGCTAATTATATATTTCTTGCTACAGCTTTTAAGTCACTATAGAATAGATCAGACTTCACAGCAACTAAGGTGATGTCCCTTGGGACTGACTGCCTATTTAATTTATTTATAACTACACTTTATACTGCAAATGACACTGGGAACCCAGATAAGCAGTTTGGAAGAATTGCTCTCCCCTATTAAATTAGCTGCTACCGTTAACTGATTAAAATCTTATTGCAAAAATGAAAGGCTTGAACAAGTTTGGCTTGTAACAAGGAATCGAAATGTATTCTGTGCTAGGAACTAGTGAGGAAATAATGACTTCAGCCAAGACTTCTTTTACAGTTTCTGAATGCCTTTTATGCCAAAAGAAATAAAGAAATCCTTGCAATGAGTAAGAGAGCTTTCCAAGAAAGCTTTTTATCTTTTGAAAGATATATGAGCTATTCTCGAGGTGTTTTGAGCAGGCAGTGAATGCTGGCTGGAAGAAGTGCAAAATGCCTTTGTCTGCTCAGTCCTACGTTTGCTCTCTGGAGATTTTGTTTAAGGAAAAAAATGAGTTCAAAATCATAGAAAATATTGTACAGAAGTATAATCATGATTGTTTTTTTTAAAAACTACTCTGATCTGCACTAGCAGCAATTGCAAAGCAAGATTAGTTTCTTCAAGGAAAACATCTCTTCATTGTCTTGAGAATTTCCAAATAGCAAGAAAATTACCATTCTCTCAACTGGCAACCTAAAGCCTGAATCTTAGAGGTAAATGGGGTTAAAATGATAAATCTATTACAGAAATTTTATATGTTTCTTTTATCACTTATGATTTAATGGGGAGACATTGAGTTCATTAATGTCATCTCTATTACTTTTGTATCTGTATCCAGTGAAAAGATAATTAAATATTTGCACTAGTACTCATTGTTTCTCTAGCATGAGTTTTCCACCTTTCTTTTATTGGATAATCAGTAATTGAACATTTCTTACAGAGCTGAAACTGTCCTGCTCTTTAACCTCAGACAGCTTCCACATAAATTGCAAATCTAAAAACAAAATGCTGTAAAAACATGACATTCATTGGCTGCAAGAAACCTGGGCAAAACTTAAATTAATGTGACATCCACCTTGTCTTTCCAAGAATGACCAGTGCTGTTTGATCCTGGTTTCAACACCATTTGTCTAAGCCAGGAGCTCACTGTTGCTCATCCAGGCTTCATGTTTGCAGGCCTCTCAAAAACTTATCAGTCAAGTGGAAGAATCACCATCACAGACAATAATGTGAGTATCAAACTGGTATTTTGCTTTTAGTAACAGCCAAATGCTTCCCCCAGTCCACACTGATGAACAGGCTTGGATGCTCACTAATTAGCCAGGTAAGGATTTCGTGTTTACCCCTGGTCTTTCAGGGCAGGGATCTGGGGTAGGCACCTGCTCTCAGCTTCAACCTTTGTCTGCAGCATTTACCAAGCCATGTGTCTTTTGAAGCTGTGAACAAACTTCCACCAGAAGAAAATGCAAGTGAGGGCTGGAAAGTGATTTGCAAAGGTTTTGTTTATTGACTCAGCTATTAGGCTCCATATGTGCTGGTAAGGATAGAGGTCTGCCTTGAGCTTTAACTATAAACACCTTCCCCATGTGCAACACATAAATGTCTCATCCAAAGGTTGGCATTAACAGGACTTTATTTACTAATTAGTTCAGCAATTTATTACACTGAAATTTAAATGTACTAATCAGATGTTTATTTTGTAATCATGCTACATTAATGCTAATTAGCAATGCGTTTATTGCTTCATGGATTACGTTTAAATTTAAATGCTCCAGTCAAAATTTTGACATTAAATTGCACCTACCTACTTAGACAATCTCTAATATATTGGTTAATTTTAAATACCATTAGACAAAGTGGGTTTTTGGTGGTTTTTTTACTGTAAGGATGACTTTTCTTAAAACATCACCTAGATAACATTCTAATTTTTATCCTGTGGATAAGTATTTTCTTCATAACTACAAACACGTAGGTATGAGCCAAACATATTTTATATTTTTTTTTTCTTTTTCTTCTTCTTTTGCTAGTATAACTTAGAGAAGCAATTTCAGAAAAGAAAACATTTTAGGCCAGACCATTAGGATGTACAAACTCACTACAAACTTCCAAGGAAAACAAATAGATTTAGATGTAATTCACAAGAGATTATACTCGATGTTTAATTATCAACTACTCATCAGCTGCTTTTGTTATAAAGCAAGGAAGGAATAGCCTGTACCTTGAGATAACAACAAAAAAAAATCCCCACATAACAAGGAAACTCCCAGTCCGGTTCCTACAGAGCCACACATGACTCTGGCCAGGATTCTGCATGTCTGTAGTTCTGAGGGAGATTTTAGCAGTTTTAAGAAAACACAGGTGGAACAATAGAAGAAAAAAACTGTAAAAGAAAGAATTCTTCAGTGGAATAATTAGTGTATGACAACTTGGTAGTACATAGAAAAAAATCTAATATACTTCAAATTTCCAGCTTCTCAAATATTAACACACTTAGTTGTTATCCTCTCCCATAAACTCTTGTTCAGGTTGAAAAAAACTGATGAACAGAGTTTACAGGCAGGACAGAGATAAATGGAGCTCAAGATGCAAAGATCCATCATCTTCATGAGGCTGGTTATAAAGGACACAGTTCAGAATCTCCTTTTCTCTGCCAGATATGAACATGCAGTGTCATTAACTTCCCAAAGGCACAGTACATGTCTCCTAAGATACCTGAGAAATGTTTAGAGGAAAAATGGAAATCTTCAAACTCAGAAGTCTGGATGATTTATTTCATGACCTGTTGTCCTTCCCTTAGATGCCAGCACTGAGTCACCAGGTTTACCTTTTGTTTCTTGAATAACTGGCAAAACTTTAAATTTGTATACCCAATTTCAAGGGGGTTTTTTTTGTTGTTTTGCTGTACTAGAGATTCTCAGTTTCAGTTAGAGAATTATCAAAAGCATAATCCAAAAGCATTCTGATGTTAGTGCTCTGTTGAAACTTTCTTGTTTTCTAGAAAACAGTAATAATATCAGGCTATTGTGAACTTCCTCTTTTCTTAAGAACTTATTCAATTACTTTAGCAAAAAGAAATAAAATCTTGTTGCTTTCATAAACTAGAATATGAAAAAAAACCCTAAACCATCTGCCATCTTGCTTTACATTTGCTGGTTTTCACTTGGTTCTTCCAATGTCATTTAGTTTCAGCTGAGCCATCTAAAAGCTCATGTTTGTCTTGATGCTGCTGAAAAACTTTGCATTTACAAATGCAAAATAATAATAATGCCTAAAATGGTTTAGCCAAGGTCACTTATTTGCCAGTGGCAGTGTCTAGAGCAGAGATCAGATACTCAGAATCCCACTCCACTGCTCTCATCTAGAAACATCTCCTGAAACACAAAGCACAGTTTAAAGCAACTTGATGTCAACAGGTCTGAAAATCAGTGCGGATTTATTCTGTTATTGGCTATTCAAAAGACAGTTTGGATTCAAATTTATTATAAAATTCAAATTTAATTAACAAAACAATAACAGTTCTTTGGATGGGATAGGACCTATAGTTTGCAGTTTTTCCAATAAACTAATATTCAGAAATGTAGTGCCCTTACACTAGTAAGTGACATAATGTAGTGATGGTGTTGGGACTAAATCTCCAGTGCCTCTGCCAGTGCATTTTCTAAAGGAAGTGAATGAACAGGAAGAACAACACCAAAAAGCAGAAGGGAAATAATTAAGTCCAGTGCATATCTGATTTTGTGAGCTACACTTTCTTACTGCTTTTCTGAAAACTGTGCCAGAGCTAATTTATGTCATCTGTGACAAGATGGCCCTTTTTAATGAACTTGGTTTTTTTCCCTTGCAACTGAACTGTGCCCCTCACATTTGGAATGCAGTGTCACATACAGATACTATCACATCTGCCAGAAATATTGCTGCAAGTTTTGTATGTCATTGCAATGCTTATTTTTTCCATCCAAAGTTTATTTGAGCTACTGACTGAATAATGTAGGATTTTTTATTGTCTGACAATTGATTAAAAAAATAATTTACCATTTCCTTTCTTTAGACCATTTTTCTGTACATCACATTCTGATATCTTCTCATACTAAACACAAGCAAAAGACCTTTCTGTTCAAATGGATATTTTCTTGTTTTTGCAAGTATTAATACGGATGTCAATATTTATAAGATATTACTAAATCTTAAATCTTTTTCAGAGAAAAGTTATTTTTCATCCACATTCATAATATAGCCATTTTTAGAAATTAATGAAAATACTGGTTTTTAAATAAAAAAAAAATAGGTCAGATTTTCATTTCACTGAGAAAGGGGTAGCAGTACACTTTTACCTGCTAATTTACTAAACTCAACAGAAGTAATAATATATGAAGGGGTCAATTCCCTCTAGTGCTGTATTTTAATTATATGCAGTTATCCCCCAAATGAAATTTTGCCTGCCAGCTGATTATAATAATTTAAGTTCTTCAAGAAATCACAACTATTTTTAACATACTGTCTTTCAGATGTCTCACATTTCATGTCAATATCCTTACAAATGACTCCAAGGACAAGAAAAATCCCACTACTAAATAAAACACAAAGACTTGCTTCATGATCCAGTAAACCATGAATAAAAAGGAGTTTAGCTCAGAGCTGAGAATACACTGTACTGAAGAAACCTCAAATCTTGCTAGAATATGGTCCAGTTGGTTTCTTTACTACCTGAAAGTCATTATTGATGTCATTGATCCCTAAAAGCAAAGCAAATTCCTCAGCAGCTGAGCAGGGCCCAGTGTCCAGGTTGGAGATCTCCTGGACAAAGGAAGATGCACACCCAAAACCTTGGGGAGAAAGAGCTCAGGGCCCCCTCTGCTCCCCAGAGTTGGTGCTGGACACCCAGCTGCTCTCAGCCCCTGCCCCAGCCCTGGGCATTTCTGTTCCAAAGGCAGATCCCACAGACTGTGGAGCATAGGGCACACACAGATGCCAACCCCAGCTCACACAGCTCACTCACTGAGCCAGGGATTATTCAGTCCTTTATTATATTACTGACATCTCGGGGTTTTAGTTTGTTTTCTTGTACTTCATTTGCTATTTTTGTTTCATTAAATAGCCAAGGACTGCATGGAAACACTATGAGATCACAGGGCACTGTGTCACATAACTGAACAGCCCACATTCACTAAAAATATTTCCTTACATCTATTGCTTCTTTGTTTGTGTTCAATCCTCTTTAATTTCTTTCTGCATCATAAAGCTGCAGCAGCACTGATGGAGGTCAGTTCCATCTCAGACATTGCAATTTCGTCCACAGATAATGGGAGAGAAAGTGAACACAGAGGAGTGTCCATTGTTCATTTCCTGTGTGTACAGGGCAAACTCGGCTCAAATAAAGCAAGATGCTTAAACAGGTAGATAGCTAAAATCAGGTAGGAGATCTGATGATTTGCTACATGTTTATGTTTATAATGAGATCCACAGGCACCATGGCAATGTAACCAGTATGAGACTGAGGCAGGTAGAAAAGAAAATTAGATCTGATTTTTGAGAATATGACAGGTTGGATATTGGAAGCCTTTACCCACTTTCTAAAATAGGGAGTCTATGATCCAAATTGCATAAACATTATGAAAATTAAACTCAAGAAAAACCTACAGATATTTAAGATTTTCATTATCAATTCATTGAGAACTAAAATGTAAGGGAGTCAGTTATCCACTGCTCTGATCATAAGCAGAACTTTTTGCACTAACATTTAACTGAGGGTTCCTGGGTCCACAGGGTGTTGGTCTGTTTGTATTTAATTTCTTTTTACTTAGGATCAATAATAGGTTTGCTGCTGTGGGCTGCATGCATATCCCATATGGCCTCCCTGAAATACTGGTCCACCTCCTGGTTCCACCTCCCTGCAAGATGTTTTAGGAGTTTTGTAGACTATATCAAGCAATGTCTCCAGATAGTTACCCAGTGCTATTTGAAAGCTCCGAAGCTGCAGCCCACCCAGTCCCAGAAATGCAGTCAAAGAGCACCAGAGGATAACTGGGGCTCCACAGCAAAAGAGGTGATTTAAGAAGTCTGCTGAAAAACTTATGCTGAAATTTATGTGCTTTTGGAGAACACAGTTTGAAGCTCACAAGATCTGCGGTTCCAAAAACCCCAGAGCAGAAGAAAGAAGATATTGGCTCACTGCAAACATTTTGCTCAGCTGGAGCTCTGGCTAGAGCTTACTGTCTTTGCAGTCTGAACACATTAGAGAAAACAAACTGAGACTGGGATAAAACTTAAGACTGGGATTTAGCTTCTGTATCCAGCACTTGATACTGCACAGTCTGTGCACCACCACAGGGCTCACTCATCTCCCTTCACATAAGTCCAGCATACACTGTATAAAAAAAATACCTTTCAACCCCTCTTATATCTGTGTTCAAGGGAAATCCAAAGATTCTTAAGTTACCAACCTCCAAGAGATTAAAAAAAAAAAATAGTATTCTTTTTCACAACCTGCCAAGCTCATATGTGAACTAGAGCATATCATTCCACAGCAGCTACAGCCCACTAGCCCAAGTCAGCTCAGCCACTGTCTGACAGAGTGAATCCCAAAGATCTCTCCTGATTTGGGTTCATTTTTCAGCTGTCAAAACAGAGGCTATCACTATTGCTGTCAGAATCATCATCTGAGTTTGAAGAAAAATTTTTCTACTTTTACTATTCACATCAGCCTGAGATCCACCAACACAAGAGCTTTAGAAAAGACAAGTAGTCTCTTTGGTAGAACAAGAAAATTACACATAAAGAAACACAGAAACAATCAGAAACTTTGCAAAGTTTTCTTTTGAAATCTCATTCCTCTTGTCACTTAGGAAACACAAGTTCTAAGTCCGCTTTCCCCAAATGACAATATTCCATGCTCACTGAAGCAGCACAATTTCTGCTGCCACAGTATTTAGGGTTGAGAGAAATGAGATTTCAAAAGCTTATTAATTGCTAAAAATATGTTTCCAAAGGGAAAAAAATGCAACATAATGCATCAAAGTCATTCCAAGTTTTCAGACAGCCTGAAATACTAGCTTTGACTTAGCAGAAATATAATCATACAAATGTCAATTAATTGATCCCTCAGTGATCAAACTTCCAGCCTTTGCATCTGCTGTAAATCCCTGCTAATTCCCAGACCTAACACAGGACCAGAAACCTGAGCTGTCACTTGGCCCAAAAAATGACAGGCTTTTCTTGAGAGAGTGGTTAATATTTTTCCTCTTCAAATTCTATTGCACATTGAATCTTAAAACTAAATAAAGCTGTAAAATAATCAGCTGTGAAAACAGGTACAACAGGGGTGTTGTTTTATTTGTATGATATCTGCATGTTTGAATTGCAAATAATCTTTGAAACTTATCTATTGCCAAGAGCTGTTTTACCCATAGGGAAAATCCCTGAAGAACTGGGAAAGGGTAATATTTTGCAATTGTTTAGTCAATATAATAGTGCAGTGTAACAGAACCTGGTTTCCACCCTCACTTTGTGTATGCTTCTTTTTGCTTCTAATTCAGGACTTCCCACAGGAGGTTATTTTCTCCCTTGCTTTTTTTCAAAAACATTTTTCCTGTATTCTTCAAAAAAGTGGTGTGTCCTGGAATTCAATATTCTTTCTGCAGCACTCACAATTTTATTCCAGAGCGATCATATAAAATCATATTTCTCTTATTTATTCATCTATGGCTTTTCCTCCAAAGCCCTGGTAATTGCTAAAAATTTTAGATGCAGTTTTTATTTAATGGAAGCTGAATATAATCTGTTCTGGTGTGACCCAAAGTACAGAAACTTTAATCAGACTTAACATCTTTATTAAAGTGATTTAATAACCACTTTATTGATTTAATTCATATCAGAAAGCATCTAAAGTTGGCAGACTAAAACCTCTTCAAACATTACCTTTTAAATTCCAGGAAGAGAATTGACTCCTGGCTAGAAAAGCTCCACTTTACATATACACATGCAGGCTCTGAACATTTACCACCATAGTCTGCATTTTTCCATCTGTAGTGAGCCCAGTCACAGTCATCCATAATGCTGGGGGAAAACTGTTGGTAACAGAAAGGCAGTTTTGTGCTGCAGAGATGCACAGATGAAACCATTAAATACAGAACTGGCCTGGGTGTGAATTCACCCTGCTCAGAAACCTAATGCCATATTCAGCACACACAGACTTCCAGGCTCCCAGACACCGGCTCAAGATTTATATATTGCTGGTTCCAAATCCTACTGAAGAAGAAGATGAATAAGTTTGGGCTGTTGCTCAGCTCATGAGTGAATTAAGTGCAGTGGTCCCAATTTGAATGGAGCTGGTGAAAATTAAAGAAAAACTAGGACAGCAAAGAAAGAAACTCAGATCAAATCACCTCATTCACTTTTACAATATATATGTAACTCCATTCTTGAAATGGAAGCATCCTAACTACAAATAGCTGAGTTTATTTAATTAGTGAATTTTTCACACAGTGAGGCAGGTTTGAAAGTAGATGGCAGGTGTCTCTGCTCAACCTTCTTTCAAGTAGTGATTGACAAGAATGGTTACAGCTCAATCA
>VWYP01011503.1:0-31309 GCA_013400435.1 Pycnonotus jocosus
AGTATGTCAAAAGAGTCTTTCCTAAGTTATAACTGATTTAGAGAATATCTGTACTCACTTTACTAGGGTAAGAAACTTCACATCTTCCTAACTGATTATATGCAGTTTTGTGAAAGGCACAAAAATATGTGAGAAGTTTTAGGTATCGCTCACCTATAAAAACAAAAGGTGACAATTGGATCATTCAGGCGACCACCGTAAGAGTACTTCTGGGTATGAAAGCACCAAGGGGAGTGAAATGAGAAATTCAAGTATTAAACTGCATTTAAACTTTTCGTAGAGGTATTTAAGAGATTTAAAACTAGTAAGCAGCAATGTATACTGTATCAATAAAAGTGAAATAAAGTAAAACTGAATTTTCAGCTATTTAAATATCAAATCAACTTTAATTCAAAATATGTGATTTGTAGACGAGCAGATTGGAGATCTACAATATTTTTTCAAAGAGTTGTACTGGGAACAGTCTAAGATTACTTAGTTTAAGGTATACCTGTATACAGATAAATGCTGTGATAGGTAGGATTTATTAAATAGTCAGGACTTTATAGATGCACTTTACAGAGGAGGAAAAAAAGTTACAATACTGGAATTTATACCTTAATCCATGAACTCCTGGGGCTTTTTTCTGTTTTAAGTAGTTAAGAATGCTTTATTGAATAGACTTATACCTCTAAACAAGAAAACTTCAACCAAAAATTGACCCTGGATTACATCATAGTAAAATGCATTACAATGCTTTTTACCTCCAGATCCTAGCTGCTTGTAGAATCTGTATTCCAAATGCAGCTGTGGTGCTCTCGACTTCATTGGCTCCTGATTTGAAAACAAAAACAACATTTAAAACAAAGCCTAAAACCTATACACTAACCTACTATCAGCCAAACTAGCCCTATTGCTTCCAAGCCACACAGAAAGTTTGAATGTCCCTTCTGAAATGACTGGGAATTAAGAAACATAGAAAACTAAGCCTCCCTCAGGTGAGACTAGTACATATAGGGATATTTACATCTTGCATTGCTCCACTGGACCACAGTTCAACATGCAAATCAAATAAGAGACACACGATGGAACAGCTAAAATATAGTACGTTTCTCCAAAGTACGTGGATTGCACGTCCTACGTTTCTCAGAAAGTGGCATCAATGTGCCTCTTAACAACTTGAAAAGAACCTCCAAATACCTAATACCCTATAGATGTATCTTTATAAGAATGAAGTCTTATCCTAGGATCTTAACAAAAAATACCAAAACCTTCCACCAAATAGTAACAGCTTAGCAAAAATCAAATACCATTACAAACTATATATCCAAAACAAGCAAAAAACTATTCTTATCCTCAGAATAAGTTTGTGGTTTATGCACATTAATGAAATCTTATTTCTGTGTTCAACATGCCAGTGTGTCTGGGTCTCATAGAAGGAAATGAAATGACATGAGATTAAGCATAGGAACACAACATACACCCTAAAAAGAAACTCAAACTTCTTGAGTATCTCCCTTTGCAAAGAAAAGGTTCTTTAGCATAGGATTCTTGAAGTAATTTCCTAGGGTGTATTTTAGAAGATATGCATTGTTTCTTATGATACATAACACAAACTTAGTATTAAGCTCCACCAGAAGAGGTTCAGGTTGGACATTAGGAGGAATTTCTTCACAGAAAGGATGCTTGGACAATGGACTACCCAGCGAGACGGTGGAGTAACCATTCCTAGAGGTGTTTAAGGAAAGACTAGCCACAGCACCAAGTGACATGCTGACATGGTGGTCTTCAGTCAGAGGTTGTACTCAATGCTCTCTGAGGTCTATTCCAGCCTAATTCATTCTGCGATCTTCCAAGCTATCAGCAACAATTTGAAAACTAATTCTGCTACTACTAGAAATGCAGCACATAGTAAGTAACTGTTAATACAGTTATCAGCAGTAACTGATATTGCTGAACATCAATTTTCAGGAAAAGCTTGAGTGAAGTGCTCATCTTTTTCCTCACACCATCATCTTCAGAAACTACAAGTTTATAAACCTGTGTTGTTTCTCAGTGTCACGTTCAGGGTTCAGAAACTATGAGTGAATGTGCAAGAATAAGAAATTTAGTCTTCTTCCTCAACCCATCTCCCTCCAATACTTAGTTGTTTCCAATTGCTGCCAAAGTCCCTGACAGTGTACATTTACACATTTGATTTTGCCAGGATGCCAAAGGTGGATGCTTAAAAGTAAAGGACTAGCACAACAGTTTCTGCAAAAAACAAATAGAATTTACACTATGTCCTTTATGCTCCAGAGCAACTAGCATAACAGAACATTGTATTCTTTGCAAAAAAGTGAGAAGTGAGCAAGAACCTTCTAAAATAAGCTAGTACTTATTATTCAAAAACATAATTATTAAGCAAGACTAATAGGGCCACCAAGGGCCTTGTTACAGTTTATGAGAAGAACAAATTAAATTTACCGTGAAGTACTGAAGAGAGATATTCCTTAAAAAATACTTCAGTGTAAACATGAGTCAAAGCAAGTCAGTGCAACTATCAACCTTTAGGACCCAGCTTTCAGAGGTATGATGAAACACACTACAAAGAATTTGAAATATTTTAACCTTTTAGGAGACAACACAAATTAAGCCATTAGTTTGCTGGTAGCATACAAGTCTGTTAGGTACAAAATACACTACACTCTATATAAAGCCTAATGAAAAAGTATGGTTCTGCCAGCTTAGAAGAAAATATTTTAATCCACAAAACTCTGCATGACTGCTGCTTTTAATAACACAAGACATTGGCTTATAGGAAGTTATATTTTGTCTCAATTGATGGCACATTAAGAACTTAATCCCTCATGGTTGTAACATGGTCCCATTCAAAGGATGAAAAACAGGTTATATGTATTAAATTTACAGGAATAGATTAAAAAACCATCTAGGTAGAAGAAATAGCTTCCAATTTCTGACACACACATCCTCTTTTTCACAAATGCTGCTTGTCTCAGCCATCAGCAGAAAACAGTCCTGATAAATCTCTAGAAGGCAATGTTCTTAAACTGCCAACCACGTCTGCTAAACAGAGCCAAAGACTGAAGCTAAACCTTGTTCAAAGAAAGACAATTAAACACTTTAATACCTCCAGTAAAAGTGAAAAAAATATGGCAATACAAGCTTGTCGTTCATTTACTGAATGACAACCTTTAGGAATTGCCTCAGTTTTGTAAGAAGGCTTAGGTATCTTCCTGTCCTGCTAAACATGCAAAGAGAACACATCATGTTATTCAACAAAACTTGTAAAAGGGCAAGTACAATAACCTCTTCACATACAATTATTTTATTTCTGCACATCCCACTCTGCAGTATGCAATAGCTACACATAAATGAGAAAGCACAGAAAAACATAAATGAAGATAAAACAATGTTACGTAACACCATAATGTATGAGTGAAGAATACACTACTGTATCTACAAGTCTAAAAAAATTCAGAAATAAAGAACAAAACAGCAAATCAGTTCTTTGGTTTAACTTGTGTTTCAGTACATTTCATCATCTAAAAATAAGCCTCAGAATACATAACTGTTCAATCTGGGATCATGTTAATCCCAGAGTGCCTTGAAGCCAACTTCTCTTAACAAAAGAACCTAGTGTATTTTCTCTACTTAAATAAGCCCAACTCTTCACTGATGCACCCTGAAAAAATTGTTCTGGGATCTGCAAGGTTCTGTGCACAACCCTCCCTACACAGCTTTTACATTCACATTTAATTATTTCAAAGCTTAATTATCAAAACAGAAAAAATCTTTTCCCTGCAAAAGACCATTTCTAAATTAGGAACATAGGAAGGAACTAATGTGCAGCTTACTGAGCTTCAGTTACCTGAGTGACAGAAACAACTGCTTCTTAGTTTATCAGAGAGGTTTTTACTCCCCTTTTTTCTTCTGTGGCATGCTTATAAATTCAAACAAAACAAAGACGCTTGAAATGTAAAATCTCAAATTTCAAGTTCATTATGAATTATTTTTACAATTATTTTTGTCCCAAATACATGGAGTAAAATCCTATTCAATTTTCAAGTTACTTCTCATTAAAGGAGCTTTGAAAAAGCACTTTACTTGAACTATAAGGTTAGAAATGTTCAAATTTAATAACCCAAAGCACAATATAAATATTCAGCTATTTGCTACTTTTCATGGTTTTAGTAATTCACTGAGAACTCATCTCACTTTCTGTTCTGTGTCTGCTTCACACATTTGTAAGCAATGGCAAACAAAAGCCATTTTCAGGAAAAAAAAAAAAAAAAAAAGTTGTTTAAGAGGTAGGCTCTTCTTACAGGAAAAGACCAGTCTATTAAACAGACTTGCACTAGATTTGGATTTACAACATGTCCTAGAGGGATTCTGAAAAGCTGTGACTCTAGACCATAGTTATTCCTTAAAAACAAAAAACAGAGAAAAAACATTACGACTTTGACATGAAGCACAACTTTCTTTCCACACACACCCCTCACTTATAATTTCAGCAATTCAAATCTTAAGACTTGATTAGTGAAATGGTGAATTAAAGATTATAGTTTAAAAGGCAGTGATGACTACTTTATAACTTTCTATCTTTTACCCAAAGAAAGAAAAATTGATGTATTTCCAGTAGCTCTGTGGAGGACTAAAATGTAAGCATGTTTTGTCTCAACTATTCTGACTGTTATGACAGGAAAAGCGTGATTGAAAGAAAGGGTCCCATGGAGATGAAGAAGCACTGTTCTGAGCCAGCTTCCTGCTCCTGCCCAGCACCCCCTCACAGCTGACTTCCCAGAGAAAGGCTCAAAGAGCTGCCTGTGGATGTGCAAACAGCCTGAAAAGTCTCATTTACATAAGAGGCTGCACCAAGTTAACCACAAAAGGAAGTGAACACATTGGACCCCCTCACTCACTTTTGCCATATCTTTTCCAGCTCTGGACCATCCATGCAGCAGGACCAACTGCAGGAATCTAGAGATGGTGAACTTCCTTGTTCTCTCTCTTTTCCACCTTAATTTCTCTCATGCCTTGCTTTGCCTGGGCAAAGCATGGCTGTCGTATTTTTCCCCCTACTGTACAAAATGAAGGGCTTGTTAGCCAACACCTTTGAGTCTAATAGTGGGGGTTGCCAGAGTTATAACTGAGAGCACAAGAGCTCCCCAGTGTGTGGTCTGGTGGTGCTGTTTAGGCTGGTAAGAATTTACAACAACGTCACACTCTTACTACTGGTTTGTAACAAACTGGCATCACAGACAGAACTCTTATAAGGCTGAGAGGGACCAAACAGCTCTTGAGATACTTTTAGCTGGGATGGGCTCAGATATCTCCATCTCTGACTGGGGTACAGGATGGATCAGGAGCAGAGAGGTGCAGGACATGACAGCCTAGGAAATGCCAAGCATTTCCTAAATGCCCATTATGGGAAAGTATGACCTATACTCATCTTCATATGTGGAGTAGTGTGTGTCATGAGGATGAAACACAAAAGGATAAAAATATTAATGACTCCTTACTAAAATGTGTAGATAGAGGGCAAAAAGCAAGAGACATTTCTATAAAATTTGGTTGACTCTTTACAAAAATGTTCCTACAGAGAGCAAGATGAGAGACTATTTTTTTACTAAAATACTTAGATAGCAAAAGAAAGACAAATTACTACAAAAATTGGTTGCAAAACATTTGAAAGTCCTGGTCCTAGGTTAAAACGTAAGATGTGCCCAAAATATGTTTTCCATCACCATCTTCATGGGCTGCTGAAACCGGGTGGGGCAGTGTTTCTCTTATCTTCTGTTAATGGCCCCATCAATGCTGTGCTGCATGACTCATAGATAACTCCCTCCAGAAGCCATCTCTGTTCAATGGGCCATCAAGGATCCACTGCATGACTCATAGAATGATGTCATCCCATTGTGAGATGCTCCCCCCCAAGGGGAGGAGCCAAGCATTCCCACCTGGATATAATCCAGGATCTGGGACAGCACGAGAGCAGTTACCCGCTGGACTCCAAAAGGACAGGAGCTACCAGACCCTTCTACGGGATCACTGCTTCAACAAGATCACTTCATCCAGACTGCTACCATCACCCTAACTAACAGGGTGCCAGGTTGTATTCTTTATTTTACTTATTTCTTTTCCTCCAATAAATTGTATTTCTGACTTGGAGCCTCTCACTGGTTTTCCTTTGCTCAAACCAGGACAATCCTTATAAAAACAACCACGAGATTTGGCTGAGAACTATAAATCGCTTACAGAGATGTTTGAATAGGGAGAAAAATGAATGAGCAAAATTGCAATCTTTGCTGAGTATAGAAAGAGATGTTGCCCAATTACTGCATCTCGAGCCCTGCAAGGCTACAGAACAGGAGAAAATACTGAAAGATGTGTTGGGTACCATGGTAGGGATGAGAAGCTGGCTTTGGGAGTACAAGGACTTAAACAAGTGCTCAGATAAGGAACTAATATATGAAATGAAGAGGCAAGATTAGGCTGCTAGATTTTTAGAAACAAAGAGAGTAGCTCACCCAGTAAAGGAATCAAAAGTATTGAGGGATGAGGATGACGAGAAGGAGAGAACCACAGGAGTGTTGGGCAAGGAGACAAAGGCAGTTGGAGAAGAGGCTGAAGCCAGAGAAGTTGCTATAGGAAAGACAGAAGTGTAGGCAGCAGTTGCTGTAGAGTACAAAAAAGCTGCAGAAAAAGAGGCCAAAGGATACTGAGAATCTGAGGTTTTTGTACAGGTAAATCCTTTTGAGACCTGGTCCCTATCCAGTAAGCTGCCTATTGGTCAAGGGGTTTAGATTTCCTGGAGAGGGAGAGCAGGTCTTAGGAGACAAAGCTGCTTGCTGCTGAGAGCAACCAGGAAAGAGGCTGAAGGCAGAGGGGCTGTTTGCTGTCAAGCATGGTCATATTAGCAGGCTTCAAGCACAGCTTCGGGATGTGTATGAGAGAATCTTTCATGAGGCATTTCAGGATGTAGAATCTGGATTCTGAACCACTAGTTAAAACTGAAACCAGAGATGATGGACAGGGTCAGCAAACAGCTACAAAACAGTAGCCTTATATGGTAACCAAAATATCAAAGTTACTGCATTGTAAGTTAAATGAGGAGAAGGAAGACACTGTATGTATTCCCAACCTCAAATATGGAGGTTTGGACTAACCCAAGGGGAAGTTGTTACTCCAGGCACACACAAAAGCACACAGTTTTAAAGCAGTGGTTTAGGTATTTACCCAAGCCCAGTTCCACCCAGTGAGACAGTGGCAGCCACTTTACCTTTCCAGTGGTACAGGAATGGGCCATGGGAAACAGAATCAATTGTATCTTTCACAAACGGAAAGAAAAAAAACAAATTAAACTTAAGCACCATCCACAACAATCAGTTTTAGCAGAATTTTTCACTATTGGAGAAGTGACTTAGGAAGCCTTTCAGTAGCTATTTGTGGATAGCTAACAATGTCCATGATAAAGAGCACTGTGTTCACACCAGTGGATAATACCTTCTTTTCAACCACTGGTTTAGGACAAGGCATTTTTCCTTTTTCTTTTCCTACAAGAATTATGACAAAGCAATGACTGATGTTAACATCAGGCATTTTGGCTGCATTTAACTGTTTTATAATCTGTACCTAGTGCTACTACCCACGATGTTTCAACAACGTGTCCTTTTACCTTTATCCTGTTAAAAAAGAACTATTGTAGTAAGACTCCAACTTAGCTAGGGAACTGATACAAGAATTTGTAAGAATATGGAGGCCTCATAGCCAAGGGCTTTGCCTTGCCATGCCCTACTTCACACAGGAAGGAATCAAGATTCTTCCTGTTGCCTCTAAGTTTGTTTGCTATGATGTTTACTACTTGTAACATTTGACCTGAAGGCCTCCCCTGAAACAAGGTTCATACTTGGTATTAGAACTGTAAATAGACATACTTGTTACAATTGTAATAGGACCAACAACCCATACCTTTTTCAGCATAGTACCTGATGGCAGGAATTAGCCTGCAATAGACCCACAAATAACTATCCTAAATCTTACTGATACTTATAATTGAAGAATGAAGAAATATACAGCCCCTTTGGGGTTGGCTTGGAGGAGTTCAGATGAAAAATCCTATTCCTAACACTAGAATACCATGGTGGATGGAAATGCAGTGTCTGAATTCCTTCCTTGTGTCCCATCAATGCTCAATTTGACAACCTTTCGGAGACAGATGCACCATTAGCATTCCCGTTATTGAACAAGCATTACATAGGATGCTCAGCCTCACTGAAAGGGAATGCTCTGTCACCATGCACAATGCTACAACTTCAAATAAAGAGGCCTGAGCAAAGATGAAGCAAGCTGCTGACCAGATTGCCGAACAATTCCAAACACTGCAACCAAAGAACTGGTTCAGTGAATCAAGCTTTGGACACAAGATTTCTTTCATTTTCAAATCAAGGGGTGGAGAAAGTGTTCCACACAAATGGGGATTGTAATATTGGTGGGATTTCTGGTTTTAATGATGAGCATAGACCTTATTTGCAACTATGATTAGCTGCATACTGTCTTCTGTTTCCTCCTTCTTCAAACCCTCTGTCCAACACGTAGAGATCACCACACCAAAGATGAGCCATATGCCCAACCAATAGTAATGAATGTTTGAGCCACGGGGTGATGTGGAGGACCCTGCATGAACATGTTTTGTCTCAAACATTTTTACTGTTCTGGCAGGAAAGCTGTGATTGGAAGAGAGGGTCTTGCTGAGGTGCAGCAGTGCAGTGCTCAGCCAACTCCATGCACCACCTGGAGACTTGTGCTCACTTCCTCACCCTGCACTCACTCCCTGGAAAAGGGCTCCAAGGGCTGGCTATGCATCCAAGAACAAAAGAGTCACAAAACATCTCAGGCACCTAAGCAGCTACACTGGGTTAGTAACTGTGAACGGAAGCAGACTGGGCTCCCCTGCTCTCTTTTTCCACTCTCTCTCAGTGTCACAATTCCAGCTCTGGACCAACCATACAGTGAGACTAAGACAGGATCTAAGGATGGATGATATTCCTTGTTCTCTTTCTTTTCTGCTTTTATTTCTCTTCTCCCTCACTGTCTAGGCCAAGCATGGCTGTCATTTTCTACTCCATACTCTAGTGAAGTTTATTGTAGGAATGGGGAATTGTGGAAACGTGGTTTGTGAGCCCTCACCTTTGGGTAGAGCACTGAGAGAGTTGAGACTTTATTAAAGTGTACCATAAAAACTACAGGCTTGCTACCCAGCACTCGTGGAAGTCTTCAAATGTAAGGACTTGTTAGCCAACACCTTTTAAGTATAAATAGTGGAAATAGTCGGCTGGTTGCCAGAAACAAGATGATGACACAAAAAAAAAAAAGCACAAGAGCTCCCTCAAGCATGTCCAGTGTCTTCACTGAATCTTGATGAGAATTTATAATGAACATTATGGCCCTTACTGATGGGTCATAACATGCTCAAGCAGAAATTCCTTTAGCTAGTGTTTGGGTAGTGGTTATGCATTTGCAGAGGAGGTAAGTTTGAGCAGTGGAGAAGGGAGGGAAATGGAAAAACAATGAAGAAGAAGGAAAAGCTGAATAGTGAATAGGAGGTTTAAGTCAAGTACAGGGTCATGTAATAAAAGTAGTAAATCTAACAATAAGAAGAGATGAGCAGGAAAGAAATCATCTGATCACAAGAAATCAGTGTGTATACTGAAAGACCAGCAGAAACATACAAACACCATTACACAGCACTGAACTGGTAAAGGCCCAGTTCTTAAGAGTTTCATTATAGTTCTTAAGGTCTATCCTGACCTCTCAAACTGGAGTATGTCCCCAACCAGGACAGGCAATAATGAACTAAGACAGATTAAGAGGAAGATTCTGGAACTGTTTTACTACAGCTACAGCTATCTGTTCTACCAAAATAGATATGCATTTACATAGAAACATTATACTTTAAAATGCATATGCTGTATGACCCTCAGACTTCACACAGAAAATTTGTTTGTTATTTTTTCAACAAATCCTGAAGCTGCCTAAGCACCTAAACAGGAGCATACGTATATAATTTTGTCCACAAGGGAAATATTAATTCAAAACAATTAAAAAATGTGAGTCAAAAGAGCATTTGTAAAAAACACTTGTAACACCAGAAGCATTCCTGAAAGCTACTGTAAAAACACAGTCAGCCACTGCACTTGAGAGAAACCCACACAGTCCTCCTACACTAGAGTACATGGTTACCATTGACATATACACAAAACATCTGGCATAGGAGATGTCTTGCTGCTCATAAGACAACAGAAGGTCAACAATGGAATGCTACCATGAGGAATGCAAATACAATTTTAGGATACTACAGGAGAGATGACAAAAACCACATCTGCCAAGGGTAATTGCTTAAACTGTAAGATAAACTTAATTCAAGTAACCTCCTTCAAGAAAGCTAAACTTGAACTACAACAGGTGCAAAACAGAGCAAGCTGATTGTTTCATTTACAATAACAAAACAAGGGCTAAGCATAGGCCTAACGACTGCTCTGAAAGCACAAAAGTAAAAGTGCCAGAGAAAACAAAAGCTTACATTTAAAAAGGGAAAGGATGATATGCCATTGTATCTATAACTGTTAGAAGAAAGTCCTGGCATTGTCTCAAATAGGAGAAAAACAAAAAAAAATCTAAATCTAAATAAATCCTACAGTTTGATGTAGTTGCTTTTAGCAGACTGAGCCTCATGACTGAAATCCCTTCCAATCTGGAAATATATATCTGAAATACACTGAAATAAAAGGGGAGAACCATATTAAAAGAATCCACTAGTTCTACCTGCTAATAAATGTAATTTTATCTTACTATGATGATGCAAGCTTCAGTGTCGATTTTCATTATGAGTCCTTCATCTGTTTTTCATTGCAAAGACATTAGAGCTTTTTCACGCCACAAATGTAAGAGGACAAATGGAAAAGTCCACTACAAATTCAGAGTTCTTTCAGCACTAGTAGTAAATTACTAGTATAATATACTAATATACTTATACTAGCATACTATATAGAAGTATACTTATACTAGTATACTTAACTAGTATAATATACTAATTAATAATAACTAGTATAATATACTTAACTATATTGGTTCTGTAGCAACTTCAAACTAAGTTACTCAATAGTTACTTCAGGCTTTTTACTCATCTGGGAACATGCAGCTCTAGGATTGATATATTTGGAAACCAAAAAGGTAAATGTTGCCAACAAACAGTATCTTCTGTGACAGCTGAAATGGGTTGAAATGGTAGCCGAGCTTACTAAATTGAATATGTAATAAAAACACTTTTACCAAAACCGATCAGATAAAAAAGTTCTCTTGCTCTGCATGATCAAACTAGTGCTTTTAAAAAACCCACTATCTTGCAATGTATTTCTAAATGTGCTTTGCAGTAGACAGCTTTGACCTGGAAGAATTCTCAGACTGTTTTCAACTTTCACCAGACATATAGATTAAGTTCCAGATACATTAAAACAAAGTAAGTGTAAATCTGATTTAACACACAATAACTCTCAAAACCGTATCCAATGTTGCTCTCTCAAGCCATAACTTGCATGTTTTAAAAACTTTTCCTACCCCAAAAATAAATATTTTACACAGCAAGGAGAGTGATACCAGTATTTTTCAAGTGTTTACTACATTTGTAATGCTTTTCAGATTTCTGATCTAAAGCCACGCATTTTCTGTTCCCACAGTTTACCTTTCACTTTACTATGCTATGTAAAAAGCTCTGTGCTACTGCAGCAACAAGAAATTAAGTGGAGTCCTGTAAGTCCTTCAACAATAAGAAGTAACCAAGTGAATTCCACCATGAAAGACTTCAGTTATGAAAACAGTAATTTACCAAGAAGCTAAAAAAATCCAGAAGCAAATTATGGTGTTACCAAAGCAGTTCTGATGATTGAGAAAAAGCCAAACAATGACGTATTAACACAATATCCAAAGTATCATGTTTGCAACAGAAGTAAACATATAATACAGAATTGCAAATAAAACATGTCTATCCAAGTGATGTGTAAATACCAGCAGTTGAGATGAAAAATACTTGGGGGCAGGAGTGTGGACACTAAAACACATGCAGCCTCAATAATTTCTGGAGTTTCTCCGCAGTCACCTGATGTTAAGGTTCACAGTAAATTTGTTGTTCCTCTGCTTGTTGGACAACAAAAGAATCCACTAAGATGACTGCTGCAGAGCACATCCTTGAAGCAGCGTTAAACCATTACTGACTTTGCAAATATAGACTGAGCCTTGAAAACAGTGATAACAATTAAAAACTAGTTTTACTATATATGGCCAAACTATACAATTACATCTATCACTAATTGCTTCTATCTAATTCAATGAAATCATACAAAAATATTATAAGTTTCAATTAAAGAAATCAAACCATTAACATCTGAAAGGAAAAATTCAATTAGTTTGTCATCCCAAATCCNTATTTTATGTACTAAAAAAGCTTGAAAACTGGTAAATCACAATAACCAGAATGTGATATTCTACATTATCATAATTATTACTGAGAAGTATTTGAAATTTATTTTTTTAAATTACCATATAATTTTGAAACATCAGCCACTAATTACAACTAGAATTAAATAGCTAATTTAATTAATTGAGGACTATATTTTCCTCAATTATGCAATTTACTAAGCTAAANTCTATCTAATTCAATGAAATCATACAAAAATATTATAAGTTTCAATTAAAGAAATCAAACCATTAACATCTGAAAGGAAAAATTCAATTAGTTTGTCATCCCAAATCCTTTAAAAAAATATTAACTTACCAGCTTAATTGCCACATAGTCATTTGTGTATAAATTTTTTCCTTCAAAAAAAAAAAATAAAAACAAGAATGTGAGACACTGGCTTTTCTGTTTGAAGTAAATGCCATTTAAACATCAATAAAGTCTTCAAAACATTTTTCATTCAAGGTGCTAGGTGTTCTGGCAGTGACTTATGCAATGTGGGTTTATTAGTTAAATACCTTATTTTAAAAATGTTTNGCATCATTTCAAACTGTACATAACAACTAAAATGGTAAAAAAGTTTTATACGAGTAAAACTTAAAAATGGCAGATAAAGGATAAATTAAGTTGTCATTTCCAACACTTTTTGTTTCTTTACAATCTTCAAATGAATTTAGTGTACATTATTCCTAACGATAATTCTCCTTTTTTCTCTGTAGTATTACTCAGGTTTGAATTTCCTATGTTTTGCTCAGTTTTGTTAAAGAAATCAAATGGGGAAAAGACATGGACCAAGACTAAAAAGTTCCCTGTGAAGACAGTTACACAGCATCACAGAATATCCTGATTTGGAAGGGAGCCACAAGGATCACTGAGCCCAGCTCTTAAGCAAATGGCCCACATAGGGATTGAACCCACAGCCACGCTTTGACCAAGTTACACCAATAGTCAAAGACAGAAGTACTAATAATTCTTTTTAAAAATAGACTACTCTTCTAAAGCTGAAACAAGATGCATCAAAAGCTTGCATCTCTTAGTAGATCAACTTCACAAAAAAAAAAAAATTACCTGAAGGCTTCACAACAACAAATGCATAATCAATTTGAACAGCATGCCACAATCTTACCCACAAAAGGAAGTGTACTCCAAGACCTATGCAGGGACTAGGGTGGATATCCAGGCAGTCTAAGTATTTCTTATCTGATGATCATATTAGTTACATTTTTGATAAAACATACTTTGTTTGAAGTTGTTTCTGTGTCTTTGCATGGGATTACAATCTATAACACACTAACAGAAACTCTTGCAGGAGCTCTGCTCATTCCGTCTCTTAGATATATACATCACCTATGCTGAGTAAGTAACAAATCCCATTACAATTAAGTAACTGGATATTGAGTTCCAAAAGCTGTAATGACATGCTTATTCTGAAGTAGTGTCAGAAGGAACACTAACTTTCCAGTCACGAAAGTCAGGACAATTGTCTCTTTAAAATACAGCAGACACATATACATGACACCACTGTTGATATGTCCATGAACACGCCACAGATATTGAGTAATGCATCACTTGCAACAACAACAAGGTCTCTCTTACTACCCTATTTATCTTAACTGTATCAGTTTAATTTAACTATAACAAAGAGTCTTAAAATTAACAGCTCAATATCCAAACCAATTTAGTCCTTTGCAAGCTAATGGTGGAACATCAGAGAGAGTAATTTGCTACACACAGCCAATTTCCCATTTGATTGACAAACCACAAAAGTTTGGGAAGTGAGGAAGAGCAATTTTTCAGCTTGATTAGTGGACTGCAAAGGCACAGATGCAACACTGTAAATGTCAAAATCTATCAATTTTGTTTAACTAATAATATTAATAACAAGAGTACCTATTACTGAGATCGCAAAATTCAGTGTTTTAAGCCAGAGCTGCAGCAACATTGTCTTTAATCCCTCTACAGTATCAATTTGTTAAGCTTGTTTACATCCTGAGAGCCCCCAGACTGCACTATATTAAAACATATTTTATGTAAGCACTATATCACAAATATTGTCTAAAGGGCTATGAGTATTTGTTCTACCATAGGCAAAGATCAACAGAAACACCATCCTTTTAAAAATCTCAATTAGAAACCCATCTCTATTTAATGCATGAAGCACTTTAACTCAAGCCTTCTAACAACACTAGAATAAATTCTTGTGATTAAGTGTCAAGTTGTATTTATTAACACATACTTGAACTTACACACCCTGAAAACCCTGCCTCATCATGCTGTCCCATCCCGGAAATACAAGTCCCCAAAACTAAACACATAGTCTTCCAGAAACACATTTCCAGCTTTGCTGCCCAAATTCTTCAAAACTCTATAGGTCCTTCTCAGTCTGTGCCTTCTCCATCATCTGATTTTCAGCCATCTGTTCAGCAGAGAACTAGAGCAACTGAATTATCCCGAATTTTCTCTACAGATGGATTCTCACTGCCTGTTTAACAGCAACTCAGTGTTTAGCCTGACTACATTACAAAAGAAACCAAGGAATTTCCATGCTCGCTGGTATTAAAAACGCTGTAGTACCTGGCTACAGTATCTCCAACAGATCTGCCAGACCTACAGGGCAGGGATGTGTCTCATATATTTAGCCCTAAATATACCTGGATAAAGTGCTCCAGGAAGTCAGAAAAGACTGCTACGATGTAACTGCTAGCATCCTGGAAGAGAAAACTGACTGAATTTAGGAGAGTACTGCACATAGTTGGAAAACATTTTAGTCCCAGAAAGTATCCTGCTATACAGATTGTTCATCAAGCTTACACTGGATGGAGTAAAACCACAAAAGATGGGTTCAATATGCCTTGCACATCTGAAGCTTTAAGGCAACTTGAAAAGCTGCACGGTATTCACAGAGAAATTTTCTTGCCTCGACTGCATAAAAATGGCCTTGAATACTGTAAACTAAAGAAATAAAGAAACAAGAATCTTACCTAACCGTAGTTCTCCAAAATTACCACATCCAATTTTTTTACCAACTCTGAAGTTAGGGCCAACCATTAACACTCCGGAATTTGAAGAACCAGTTCCACGTGGATTATGGCCTGATCTCCCACTAGGCCGTGCCATTCTTTCATCTGGTTTGTCTTTGTCTTTCTTTTTATTTTCCATGTCAAGTTTACGGTACTCCACTTTGATTTATCCCTCTTTTTAAAAATCAGTATAAGCAAATTCCAGTTGGACAACGTGAGAATGAAAACATCATGAGTGAAGTGCCCAGCTGGTTACTACCAGTAAGCAGTCAACAGCAGCATGTTCATCCTGTTCGCAAAGCCTTGGTGGTATCTGTAGTTAAAACGTACTTCCAGAATGCATGACACCAGCAATATTTCCTAGTCTTTAGAGGAATTCTGTTAAAAGAAAAAAAAAGTTATTCCAAGACACTCAAGATTGTTGTACAAAATTACCTTTCCCTTCAACTAGTCACACAGTTAAGCTATAACTAATTATATTTGCTTTACAGATCTATTCTATTTCTAGAACGCAACAGCGAAAGATATTGGTGTGACTCCAGTGTGCCAAAATTTCAACACTTCTAAGTGTTTAAAACACTTTAAAAAGCAACAAAAAAGCTCTATAAAACGTCTTGAATAAACACACTTAAAATTGACACTTGGACACACTCACTTGATCTTATGCTCTTCAAAAGAAAGCATTTTATTTATTTTCCCTCAAATAGTATCTGTTGTTTTAAGCAAATGCTCAAGCTGCATGGTTATTGAAATTATAGAAATATATTATATTTTCTGAATTGTAATTTCTGAGATGCACAATTTATAAATCCATGGCAAGGACATCTGAGTTCTTTCAGTAACTCTTAGAACCTAGAACTATATTTACTTATTCTCCCCTACTACACTTCTGTCATAAATCTGTTTCCATGCTCCCCTTCTCCATTGTTTAGCATCACTGCCCAGACACTAATTCCTACATGGATTTCAGCAAAAATAATGTTATTTTACTACTGTAATAAAGAACCACAAGAAAGCTTCTGTTTTTAAATCTCAGCTATATGAAGACTGGATATTGTATGCTATTTGATGACAGTGGCATAAAACCCTGTAATTCAGAAAGTTCTACACTGGCAAAATTCTACGATGAGTTAAATACTTGTCTAAAATCATCTTCCTACATTTGCTTCAATGTTGGGAATACACTGCAGTAATGGAGAACATCCTCTGGAAAAATGTGTTTCACTTGCTACAGCCTATTTTAAAGGTAGCCACCGGGAGGTTATTTTTAACACTTTGAGCTGAAGACACTTTCATTGTGTAAACCAATTTCTCACAAAGTAAAATCGCTACTCACATCACAGCTTACCATGAAATTTCCAAAGTTGAAGAGGCAGTAGTGAAAATATACCAAATAATATGAACAGTCACAGGAATAGGTGCATTTGCTAAATCATACATAGTTATAGCATAGTTATAAGTAGATGGCATTTAAAAATCATTAATCAACAGCTGACTAACCTAAACAATAAAGTACATGGAAATTTGTCTGGCAAAGAAAGGTGACCACAATACTGTGGAAGGGGGAATGAAAGGCTTGTTCTGAATGCAATCAAAAACACAAATGAAGATTACAATCCAAGATGACTTGCTTAGTGTCAGAGAAAAGGACTTCAGCAGTGAGCGATGAAAGCTGTGGTGTTTTATGATACAGACAGAAGCATTTAAGAGAAAAAGACAGGCACATTACTACATAATACAGCAGGCTTTCAAGCACTACCACCAGATACCCTAAAGTCACCTCCTAAACCACATATCTCAAAGGAACTGACTCAGTGGGAAGCAATAGGTAATTACCCCTCACCTACTATGCCACAAAACCTAGGGAAGAAATAAGAAAGCTAGACATTAAGTGTGTTGAAATAGAACTTCAAGGTCACCATTCAGTTCTTAGAATGAATGTCAGCACATTTGATGCAACAGAGTGTAACTAAATATTTTGGGTACCAAAGAAAAGAAGATTTATGTTCCATATCTTATTGGATTCTTCATAAAGAACTAACAATACACAATCCTAGAATTCTTAGTATATCAAGTACATTACAAAAAAACATCAGTTTTGATTTCCAGAAATGTGTCTATTATATGGACAAATTTATTATACAATAACTTATGTCCTCCCCTTTCCTCCTGTTCAGCCAACAGATACTCCAGTAACATTCAAGGTCAGCTTTCTTACATAAACTGAAATTAGTACCTTTTTATAAGACACCTACTAAACAAACAACACAAGTCCCACACATTTTTTCCATGCTACATATCAAAAGGAAGACATGCAAGCATTCCTGTCACAGTTTCTCCAGGACACAGGTGTTCTCTTACCTTTTCCTAATAAAATAATCTGCAACTAACTAGAAATAAGGTTAGCACTTATGACTTTCTTCATTTTTAAGTTCTTGTACAATATTTTATGATGTATTTACCTAAAAAATACGTAAGTTTTCATGGTAATAGTTATTTGTATTGCACTTACCTATGACAGTGTTGTAATGTTGATGGCAGTATCTTTTCTTCATCATAATGCTCACAATTCTAGAGGAAAAGTATCAAAAGACAGAGAGACATATTTATGTAGTATTTGCAATTATTTCACATGTAAAGATTTCTGATACAGAATGAAAGTAGTTCTTGGAACTGCCTTAGTTTTCTTAAGACTGTTAAGGAAGATGCAGCAGATTTGTCTCAAAGATTCAACATAATTTTTAAGGCAGAATAAAAGAATACCTCATTTAAGCATCTTCTTTATTCAGACGTTTCTCAAATGCCTGATCCTACAGCAGCGGCAGGAACATCACTGTAATTATATGCAAACTTGCATGTTCCAAAGTGTTGTCATGACAATGTTCATATTGAAGTGTGCAAGTCATCTTAAAAAAAACTTACTATCTACCTCTTTCAAGTCTTTTCAAGACCTACTCCTAAATAAAATAATTAAGAGAACATTAAAGTAGCTAAGGAATGCCCAGGAATGACAAACTGAAAGGAAACACGCAACCATAACTGCTCCCTTAGGTAACACAGGCATTACCCATCACATTGTAATAACAAGATCATACATTACTGCAAGTATCAGCATATTAACATTTTTCTCTACTTTTAAGAAAAGCATACAGTAGCAAAAGAGCTGCAGAGGAAAATAAAAATTGACAGAGGTTTAAACTAGATTGAAGAAGGAAAAAGACATAAACAGGTTTGACAGTGATAAGCAATGGGATGGTATGCCAAAATTCAAGGAACTCAATGCTAGTGAGATCCTTAAACTGGTCCATGAGGTGTCAGCTACAATGGATCACACCCAAAATGTTTCTACACCAACCAACACAGCATGACCACCATCATTGGAATAAGTGAAACCTGGTAGGATGAGCCCCTTGACTGATGTGCCATGCTAGATGGCCACTCCAGGAGGGACAAGCAGGGCAGAAGAGCTGGAATGGCTGGAATGTAGCCTGAAGTGAGCGATGGCAGGCTGACAGTCTCTGAGTAAGGATTAAGGGACAAAAAAAAAAAANGATTAAGGGACAAAAAATAATGTGGATGTCATTGTATCAGTCTACTATAGGCCACCAAGGCAGGACAATGATTCCAGAGAATCACTCTTTGAGGAACTAAGGGACACCTTCAAAACAACTGCCCTTGTCCTTACAGGAATATCAGCTTGTGAGATGTTAACTGGGAGCATCACACAGCTGGCACAAATAGGTCCAGAATAGTCCTAAATCTAGATAGCCTTATGATGCAGCTACTAATGGAGTCAGTTACAAAAGGTGCCCTCATTGATTTGCTAATTATTAAAAGGGAGGATCTCATTAACAAAGTGGTGACTGGCAGCCACCATGGCCACAGTGACCACAAACCAATTGAGTTTAAAATCTCCATTACCAGGAGGAAAAGTAACAGCAAAATTTCAGTCCTGGGCATGACAAGAGCTGACTCCAAGCTGTTTAAGGAACCAGTAAGGTGCCCTGAGAAAATGCTTTTAAGGATGCTGGGGCCCATCAGGTCGGGTCACTTTTTCAGCACCACCTCCCAGGGGCACAGGAACAGGCAGCTGCAAACTGTCAGAAGTCATGCAGAGGAAGCAGAAGGCCAGCTCAGCTGAGCAAGAATCTTCTCTCAGAAACAAGGCAAAAAAGTGAGATGTATGCCCACTGGAAGAAAGGTCTGGTGAACGGAAGAACTACAGAGAAGCTGCAACCAGTGACAGGAATGGCCTGAAGTTGTGTCAGGAGAGGTTTAGACTCGATATTTGGAAAAGTTCTTCATCCAGAGTCTGGCTGGGCACTGGAACAGGGTCCCCAGGGATGTGGTCACAGCACCAGCCTGACAGAGCTCAAGAAATGTTTAGGCAATGCTCTCAAGCACATGGTGTGACTCTTGGTGTGTCCTGTGCAGGGCCAGGAGTTGGACTTCAATGATTCTTGTGGGCCCCTTCCAACACAAGATATTTTACTATTTTCTGAAACACAGTAAAGAAACAGTCCTGGTTTCAGCACAAGGCATTTAAAATTCACTCAGCCTTCTGGCATTTTCATACCTCTGCAGTTTCTCATCTCTCAAGTGTGTCTGCTCACATGCTTCTAATCCCAAGGGGTCATGATTTTTGGCAATGACAATAATTTAGCAACACAGCTTCTACTCACATCTTCTAGAAGAGTGCAGAGGAAGTTTCTAGTGCTTGTGCCACAGATTGCCAAGAGACTTTCTCTAACATTACATGCAGTTTTTATGGGATACTTCACCTACTACAGACTTAACCAGGATGGAAAATAGTCACATTCATTTTCCAACGATCATTTCAATGTTACAAATACAACTGGACTGCAGAAAAAATAATACAAGATTCTACCCAACAAAACCCCTTTAGAAATACTTAAGAGTAGAAAATATGAAATTCATACTACAAATCTGAAACCAAGCAAGAGCTTCGTTGTGAGACTATAATACAAAATTTAAATATCAACTATTTCTGTTATTTTTTTATGCCCCATGGAAAGCTCAAGCTGTTCTTTCTAGATTAGTTATTACTGTATCATTTTCATTCATTTTTTATATACATGTCTCCATGCAACAGAGGAAATCCATGAAATTCCAAATCCACAGCAAATAGGCTCAGAACTGAAGATCCCTTGAAAGTTTAAGACAGCAGTTTCTGACTGCAAAAAAGTTTTCAGACAGCATTTGAATTGGAAAATATCTCTAAAATTATATATAATTTAGTTAGATTGATTATTTTAAATGAAAAATGTAATGATTGAAGAGTAGATTTCATTATTTTCACTTTAGTCCAATAAGAGAAATTTAGGCTTTCACATGACTTTCATGTGACCCAAAGGAGCTGAGTTGCTATTCCTGTGCTTTATATGACAAATAAATATGCCTGTACCTTTATTTTTGTATAATATTTCCTAAGCAAACTCTAAAATAAAAAGTTTTTTAAATGATCCATTGCATAACTCAAATAAATGTAATCAAATTACTATGTCATAATTTTTCAGATTTCCAAAGCAGAAAAAATATGCAAAATTATCAGCACTTTAGTCAAAACTAAAGACAAAATGAGAGTGCTGAAATATTCAGCACATAAAACTTCCACAGATGGTACATACTCACTATATCAGCTCTGGAAAACAAAGAGTATTTCTAAACAAATTTTTCCTGACACTATTTCTCTCTCCAGCTACCAAAAACCTGCATCAAAATTGCTCATTACTGAATCATTTTGTAAGTCTTAGAGGGTGTTCTTTACATGTGACCTGAACATAATGAAAACTTACTCATCAGTAGCTCATTTTGCTCTCAACAACATAATCTACTTCATGAACCTAGGGAATTCCAAGAGTAATGGCAATCGACTTTATAGCTTTAAAAAAAAATTTTAACATAAAAACAAAATACAGCTTGGCACTATCTGCTCTTCATATTTTCCAAAGTCAGTTAATTCATGAAAGACTTTTATTCTCCCATTCCTTAGGTACTTATTCTGACTTCTATTAGGTAAACAATTACCTTGGAAACACCGTAAAAAGACTATGCAAATCCTCTGAAACAACATCTTTTTCCATTAAAAAGCCCAGTATTTTGTAGCAGATGTGAACTAATCCAAGAAATAAAGATAGTCTTTTTCAGCTTCACATTATCTCCACAAGAATAAAATAAGAAACATAGGGATATAGGAGAAGTGACAGTGCACCTAAATAAGATCTTCAGCAGGATCAACATTCAAACCATCAAAAACCACTGACACATCTTTTCCCTGCCAGTTTGCCTTTCAAAATACTGAACTACAGATCCCACACTTGCTACATTTCTTTCACAGAAAAAAGTACATAATATACCAATAGGTTTGAAATCCTTTCTAGAGTTTCATCAGCAAAGAGGGAAAAACACACAAAGCAAATGCTACTTCTTGATCATATAAAAATTTTCACACTTCAGAAGAGATGGATGTTTATTTAAGAAGGCAAAGATAATAGCCTAATTTCAAAGGCAAACAAAATCTCTTAATAACAGATCATGCAGGAGCTCAACAGTGCAGTTTATTTCTCAGAGTGCACAGCCTCAAAACACTTTTATTTTGATTCACGCTCTTCGGCACACCAAAGCAACTAACAGACCACATGTGCACATAAATTTTATTCGCATTACCAGAACTTCCAACAATACAATGTTTGTATCTCAAGTTCCTTCTACATTACCACTCATTTTTACTTAAAAGTCTCAGTTTTTCACAGATTCTTATTTTCACTTTCTAAAACTCAGACAGTACTGTTCTCACAGCAGTCTTCTTCCACATATGCCTTCTGTACCACCAACCTATCCCAGACTCAGCTAAGTTGTGCAAAACCAAGAACAGAATTTATTAATTTTGGTGTACAAATTAGACTATCAGCATTATGAAAAAATATGATTGTTTTAAGATGTGTATTTGCTTACTCTTACAGATATGTAAGATTTTCCTTAGAAAGCAAGGGTTTAGGTAACTGAATGTAAGTCTACATACACACAGTCCCAATCTACAAACACATATGAATGAGATGCACTCAAAGAAGCAGCCTAATTGAAAGTGTCACAGTAAATACAAGTATCTCTCTTATGAACAAAAATTTACATAACCAAGCCTTCTAAAATGTCTTGTTTTCATCTCCAACAGCAAATATATTAAATAAAAAACTATATTTTTCTCTTACCATATCAACTGCCACACACTATTTTCAATGAAA
Organism: Pycnonotus jocosus; assembly: GCA_013400435.1. NCBI lineage: Eukaryota > Metazoa > Chordata > Aves > Passeriformes > Pycnonotidae > Pycnonotus > Pycnonotus jocosus. Next base: position 22,773 of record VWYP01011503.1, read on the forward strand.
ATAATTAATTTGAGATTCTAGAATAAGCATTTCAATTTTCATATATATAGCCATTTCCCTAGGGAAAGTTCATCAACAAACCACATACGGCCACATATAATCCTCCTTTAATGCACAAAATCTAAGAGGAACAGCTTTATTAACGCATTTAATCAACCACTCATCTGTACAAGACCTAACCAAAAACCTATTTCATCTTTATTGAAGCTTGTTTAAGAAGCCTATTCTAGTTTAAATTGCGTCATTTTTCTTGTGCCAAAGTTTAAAGTCACATGAACAAATCTGAGGGCTGCCAATATCCAAAATTCAGTATCTGTTCTGTACACTTAACTCTGTCATTTAAAAGTCTACTACCTAATGAACAATAATGTATCCTTCTGTACCGTCAACTGCAAGTTCTGGACAAAATGCTGTCACATCAGAAGATGTACAGTACTGGGGGCGTCACCCTAACTCAATACAATTTTTCCACAAATGACAGCCTGAACTAACTACGTAGCAATTAAGATCTCCAAGCAATCTTTTAATCTTTGTTAACTTTAAGCAAACAACAGCTGAGATGGCTATCTCTCACTGCAAAACATTTTTATTTTCTCACTGATCTAGAGGGCAAGTTTGGTCCTAATCTGTGAATTACACTTTATCATAGGGTTTCACCACAAAATCCTACCAAGTTCACTTCAGGATTCTATGCAAGTGCATGCAACTACTTGGTTAAAACTTCTGTGCATGCATCCTTCTTGCACTTTTATACAATCACCATTTCAGTGTAAAAGCTGAAAGTCAGTTTTCAGAAAGGAGAGCTGTAACACACGGAATAATTTTTAAAAGTCTAATAATGCCACTACTAAAACTGATTTACTAAAAAGAGCACAGAAAGGACAAAACTGATGGTTAAGCAATATTTCAATCATTTGTTTCTTCACTTTTCCACCACCACAACCATGCAGACTTAAATGGGCTATATTGTCTACAGCTGACAGAAAGCTGACGCTGAGCTAGCTAATACTACATAATGGAGGCTTCAATTTTCTACACGAATAATCGCACCATTGCACGCAACTGTTACAGCAACAAAAGGTTCAACAACAAAAAGGTTCAGATTAGCCTAAGGCTAAGCCAGAGAAACTGTGAAGTTAATACATCTAAAAATTAGAAAACAAAGCACAGAGTACTGCATTTCATCTAACACCGTAATTACATCTGAAGACAAAATTAAGTACCACGGTGAAGCAGCCCAGTGCTACATGGGAGGAAGAAAAACCCAACAAAAAAACAACAACAACAACACAAAAAAAAATTCTGAGAGTCCAAAAGAGACTACTTCTGTTTTCAGGTTAGATTTTGCATAGGCTAAAATACATAATGTGCTCTAAAATTCCACAGGGATTCTGAAGATCAGTTTTCAAAATTAAAAGTATTTTTAGTTCTCTGACACAATTCCTTCTGTCACTTAACTTTAATTACATGGTCAGATCCTACTTCAAGAATTTAAGACAAGAGACAAGTTCAAATTTAGTAACTCCACATGTGAGGAAAGGGATAACTCACAGTACAGAAAAATGTCTCCAGTCTGAGTTTTGCAGTTATGAATCTGGCAAGGCTTTCTAGCAATAACAAACTACACGGCAATCAAATGATTCTGCTGTGTTAAGAGTCTTCATAAACTACATAGGTACCTTCTACAGCAGTTCCAAGTATTTTACTACGACATACACTTGCAATCTCTCCCTTGTATAGCTTTCACTGCAACGCATACCTGTGGGAACTGACAACAGTCAAAGAGAAAAATCCTAGGCATCAGACAGCAGCAGCAGAGCCTGTGGGAACGCTTACTTTTCCACACTGGCCTGTGATTGTGAGCAGGAATCAAACACAATCCTAGCAAGGTGAAAAACCATTATCAGGTGGTTTTGCTAACTTGTTGTTTATTTGTAAGAAACGGTGGAGCTGTGTTTTTCTAAACGACCAGTAATATTCATTGTACCAAAACACTATATAAAAGGATGTGCCTCTCAATAAACATTGCTTTTAAGCCCTCCAAGACGATTTGGAGTAATATCATTACTAAAAGCCCTCCCAAATAATAATGATATATACCTAAAACATTTTATTAAATTGAAAGTACAGTTCTATAGTCTTCAAAAGGCTATAAAGCTTTTTCCTTGTGTTATAAGTTTAATATTGAAAAAAATAGTATAGATAAAGTCTCAGACACCACACCAAACAGAATTATGCTTGACACCTTCATATTGAAAGCTTAAGATGCATAGCGACACAAATTTAAGGAAAAATACTAGCCACAGTTACGATCTTGGATTCATTATAGTGATGTAATACAAAACATATTTAAACCAATGTCTTCCTACTGAACGCAGAAGAAAAAACAAGTCTCTCAGTGTTTTACACAATATGAAATCAGCTGATGTAAATTAGAAGTTCTGAGAACAAAACCCGATGCTGTTGACATCAGTTTTGTCAAGGTCTGATGGCAGTTACTTAACTATATTGATTTTAAATCAAAACAAAATTCTCAAGCACTCAAATGAGAAAACATCAGTATGTTGATGTAGGCACTTGTGTGTAGTAAACTTTTGATGTACTGATTAGGAAGATTAAGATAGAATCATTCCTCAAAAGCATCAAAGTTATCTAAACTTAGCCATCTACAGATTAGTGTTCAACATCCATACAGCCTCAGAGTAGTAATTTCACCTTGCTGGATTATCTTCCACATTTCCACAGAATTCCCAGGCCACCCTCTGATATATCTTTGGCTCTCTTTCTTCACAAAACCCGTTCTTTCTTCCCACATTAAAATGCTCCCTTTCTTACTCAGTGAAGAGAGATGTTCTATTCCTAGTACTTCCCTAGTACTCTAGGTTGCTAGCTGAACAGCTCATAAGCTACTACCACACAAAAATCCTTCCTTCACCATGGTAATGGTTAATAAATATACTCTATCTAAATTGTTTTTATGAAACTTATGGGAGCTTGTCTTCACAGGCATAACAATCTAAGCTTGGTTAAAACTGCCCCAAAAATTTTACACTTCTACAGGCAGCAAACGAGAGAGCTGTAGATCAAAAATACCTCATTTCCTTAAAAAATACTTTTCTTCAGGAGAAAATTCAAAGTACAATCAAAAGAATTTGGTCTCACAATGCTTTACATAAAAACAATGAATAGTGAATGCTGTTGGAAAAATTAAAAGCAAAGACAAGAGTGTTTTTGTAAAGACATTTATCTCAGCCTGACAAAAGCTTAAGAGCAAATTTAGTTACTGTCTTCCTCTTGTCCATTGGAAAAATTCTGCCATCTCTCTTTACTGTTAACCATAAATTCAAGTTTCATAATTTCTGCCCTCCCTCTTTACTGTTAACCATAAATTCAAGTTTCATCATTATTTCTCCAGATTTAGAGATACCTCAGCCTACCATCAGCAAATGTCACCAAGAAACTTTAATAACCTGATACACTGAGCAACCTGCTCAGGGAACATTACAAGCAATGAATAAGTGCCAGCTGAGGTGATCCTCAACAGAAAGTAAAAAACATTGTATACTGAACTTCTCTGTTCAGTAAGAAGAAAGTACTTACAAGGTGCAACTAAGAAAATACTAGTGGTTGACATGTACTAGTGCAACATGTCTCCCAAGACCCTTAAAGCAATCATATCCCTGACTTTAGCCTCTACAGTATTACTTCATCTTCCCAAGATTACTGCACAATTACTGAAGATTTAAGAAAGCTGTATTTTTATGGACATTATCTACATTTAAACTGACATAAATATCAAAACATCTTTAAAGATTGCTTTGTATCATTACATGAAAAAGTTGTTGAAGTATGCCAACAGTCATGTTAACTACTTAACTTAAGTTCAAACATGAAGACATAAAATGGAAAATGCTGAGTGCTTTAAATACAGAAAGATACTCACAGGATTCTTCTACACATAACAATACAGTTTTTAAATAGTACTTTCTTCCAGGCTGCAGATATGTGTCCTATCCTGGACTAAATCACACCTTCCAGCATCACAAAGGGAACCTGCCAAGAAGCCCATGCTTTTAAAAATGCAGCCAATGCAGCTTTAAAAATTTAACAGATCCAACACACACTAGGTAATTAGCACCTCAAGCTCAAAGACAAACTGGACCAAAAAGAACAGTCTTATGGGAACAATACAACCTCAGTCTGAAATTTGCAAAATGCAAATGCAAAAGGCAAAATGCAATCAGACAACTTTGATGGGTTAGTACAATGGCTCCCCTCTCCTGCTGCATGCGGCACACTGCCTACTGCTCCCACTGCTCACCAGCCTCAGCACTTCCACACCTCAGTGAAGCCATTGGTCACTCAGAGTACCAGAAAGCTCACAAACTCAGTAACTCACTACTGAATCAACCCAGTAGAAGATACAAGAGACAGGACAGAGAGCAAGAGTGGAGGTACAAAACTGCACAGCCAGAGATGGAGAATGCTCCATATTAGGGAGAAAAGGGCCTTTCCAACAGCCGGCAGCACAGCCACAATGACTGGTGTTTCATAGCCCATCAAGTGCATCCCTTCAAGGACATCAAACCCCAGTGACCTCCATACATAAACTGCCACTGGAACACCACCTTCAACTCTACTTCTGCTGTTCCATCTACATTCTGTTATGGCACAGGGTTTATTGAACAAAGAGCATGGCAACTCACAAATTACTTGATGAATAATTGCAGAGAGTACAAGAAGTGACAAACCACATACTTCAAACTGAAATCTAGGCTCTGCTTGTCACAAAACATCTGATTTTTTGGCCTGCTGAGAAGGACATCATCCTCCACTGTTGTAGTCCACATCCTGTCTTAATCAAAAATAGTATCATTGAAACACATGGTTGATAAAAGAGTATAAATTACCATCCAGGGAATCTGGAGGAAAATAAAATTATTTCTAGGAAAATGACCTTAAATTTACTTAACTTAGTGATTTAATGACATTAAATCACTAAGTTAAGTGAAACAGTTACTAGAAGTGTTGGTACGTTAAAAGCTAACGATCCTAAAGCATAGGAAAAACCAGTTGTAGTCACATTAATAATATTACACACAAAGTCAAATTAAGTAATAAACTCACCTGAATACACAAATCTTACTTGTGTGTGTGTGTGTCATGGGCTTCTATGACCTACAGTTATCTGAGTAAACATTTGGGCAAAGACAGTTCTGATTGATCAGTACGTCTCCTCCCATTCCTAACTCCACCGCACGGATACCGGACACAGGCAAGATACCAGACACAAATAGCAAAGTAACTGTTTTAGCTTTCCATACCTACAGAACATACTTATTTTGTGCTAAATATCCTTCTTTGAACAGCCAAATGGGGATTTTAATCTATCTTAAATTAAAAAGGTTTCTTATATAAAGCCAAAAACACCAGATAAAGGAGGTGGTATGAGAGTGAAGAGTACGTGATGTTCTCTGTAAGAGGTAAGGAACACAGAGTTCAGTAAGCACCCTAGAAGAATGCATTGGTAAACTATACTGTAATATACTAAAATTGTATATGTACCATAAATATGTATATTTATTATATATATTTTCTGCCCCTTTTGTTAGAAAGAAAGCTTTTCATAAATTTAAGGTTATGAATATATCTTCTATAAAACATTAGAACTAAATATAACAGGTGGGCTAGATCCCACCAAAATAAATTATTCCATACTTTACTATTATGAGTTTCAGAACTTCCTCTGAAAGTACTGCTTTCAGAAAGCTCACTAAGTAACCACAATCCAAACCAATTCCACAGCATGGATTGGTGTGCGATGTCTCCTCTTCTACATCCTCCTTATGACAAAGAGAAGATATTAAATTATAAGTAGCTTGCCTAAGATCACAGGGAGTGACAGATGTTCCAGTCACTGTCTTTATCTGTGATCATCACCCTAGCTTTTAACAACCTTCTCACTAGTCTGCTTTTATTTAAGCAACTATTTAGCTTAAACACACACATTTCACTTCACTCATCTCTTTCAGATGTAACTTACAAACCTCATGAACTCCAGTGATAATGTCCAGGAGACTACTCAGAACTACACTTAGAAAAACAAGCACAGCAGCATCAGGCTTGATCTAATTGCACTGGTTTTGCAGCAGGACTGAGGAAGTATTAAAATGCCTGCACAGAATAAAAAAAAAAATTAAGGTTGGTCAAAAAATATCCAACAATTACTTCAAAGTTACTTTTTTACCTTTTACTAGATCAGAGAAACCAATTACACAGAAGTCTCAAAACGTTTTTGAAAGAGTGTTAAAGGCCTAGTGTACATTGGAAATATACCATTGAATCTACATTATTAAATTACTCCCAAGAATCACGGTAAGTTTTAGATCATTTAAACACAGACCACAGCTGAAAAGGATTGTCCCACTCTTCTCTTAAGCACTGTCAGGTATTTTGTTCATACAACGTCAGGTGAGGCATTAAGGGTTTACTGAGAACGCTTGACATTAATTTGCAGTTGAATGAGTCAGCTTAAACAGTGAAGAAACAATACATCAAACTCCCCTGCAATTTTGTTATTCCTGCGCTTTGTGCGTGGTTTTAATTACATTATTACTTTTATGTACAACATCACAAAAAAAACCACCAAAAAGTAAAAAGAAAAGCCTGAGGAACAAGACTTAAGTATATGTTTTGTTTACAATAGACTGAAAAAAAAGTTCAGTTGGAGAAAAGTTAGATAAAGATAGTTAATACAGCTGATGAGGCCCCTGTTCTTTAGCGAGTTCTTTTTCGTAATTAGAAGATATTGGAGAAAAGTAACCACCATACTTTCCTATTCCTCATGTTCCCTTTATTGTTGTTGCAAAGGCTTAACTAAACTAAATTATTCTTAAACATCAGAAGACTTCCTAATCCTTTTCAAAAAAATTTTCAAGACTAGAGTGAAAGTGTTAGAAATACATGTAACTTTGAAACTTCTAACCACAGAACTATTTAGCACAGTAACCAGTGAACCAAGAACAACTCTATTTCCATAGGACAAACTCTGTGGATATGGTCGGGACACTAAAATTTGATACAATGCATGAGCTTTAACAATGCAATTAATTTAATTATGAGACCGTTAAAAAATGAAAAAATTGCAACAGGATGTAAATTCAGTCTTGTTACTTGTACATAAATAGGCTGGACAAGGGAAATAGATTCAGTTACTCTTGTTTTTAGGGGAAGAACAACTTCAGAAAGGTCAAGACATGGCCTGTCACATGTTAATTCTCTTAACTAATCTTGAATATCTTTATCTTGATCATACAGAAGAAAAAAAAAGTTCTACAGAAAGTGTGCTGTATAAGAACTAGTACTCTAGACTCTGAAATTCATTCACATTTTATAAGCCAATACATCTGTTTGATGCAGAGTGGCAAGAGGAAAAGATTAATTTCATTAGCTGAAAGTCATTTGCAGCTGATGTAAACAGTCCACCGTTTGCCAGGTAATTTCTCCATTTCAGGCCACACAACAAAATACCACTTTTTTCCACTGCAAATACTGTTTAACTGTTGAAATATCTCAATCAAAAAGAAATTGACTAAAGGGTATTGAGGTCGAGATAAGACACTTCCTAAAATATAGTTAGCACAGAAACTTCTACCTCATCTTTTCCCCTTTTCCCTTTAAAGCAAAATTGAATTATTCCTATCTTGGATTTTAATATCCCAATGCAGCTTGGGACAAAATTCATTTACTAGACAAGTGGGTTCAGAAGAAGTGTGAGTCTAAAGAGCAGGTAAATTGTTTATCCTTATAAGCAGCCATAAACCAGGCAACAAGGCTTAATATGCTTAACAGTGTGCTTCACTTATAATCATGCTTAAGGACATACATAGGATCTATTTCTAACTATGGATGCACTTACAAATGATCTTAACTACAAAATTCAGCAAGAAAAAAAAAAATCTTCGATTATATTCCAATCTCTTTTTACACGCTGCATGTCACTTCTACACTCACTAAGGGTATACCAGTAAAATGAACAAGAATGCTTGAAAATAAGGTCTGTCCGAGTTCCATGGCGAATTACTGAAATTTCACTTTTAGATATTTTAATTAATCAAACTTAAAGCCACTACATTCAGAGCGTGCCTATAAATAACTTCCGAAAAAACAAAGTTAAAGGTAAGAATAAAAGAGCACTGGCAGCTCAGTTTGCCTCTAATCCGCTAATCTTCCAACCTAGCACAATCGCACTCCAGCAACCTGCTTCTACAGATCAGCAAAACAAATTTATTTGTTCCTACAAACCCAGCTTGGTGCCCGGTCGCACCAAACAACGCCAGCACCACCGACACCGGCCGCCAGACAGGGAACCCCACCACCGCAAGCAACTCCGGCAGGAGAGGGCACTCGGAGGTCTCACATCGACGGCTTTTGCCACTCGGGAGCGCAGCCACAGGGAGGCGAAGGGCCCTCCCAGCGCCGGCCGAGCCCCGCCGGCACCGCCAGCGCCCGCGGGCTTGCTGCGTGCGCTCCGCCCG